>JARBWK010000015.1:4620820-4675167 GCA_030556195.1 Anolis apletophallus
CTGCTTCTGAATGGCGACAAAGACCTGATAAAACTACAACTTTCAGCATCCCATAGCATTGAGCTGCCAGTTAAGCTGTGTTCTCGATAACATGGCCTCAATGCTGGTGATCCCTGCTTGCTCAATTAATTAATGTGCATTTTACAGAAATGTGTTGATATGTATCTTTTATAGAACTCCATTTTAAAATGTGTGTTTGTAGAATTTTGTGATGTTTTATGAAATATCTTTTTTTTAAAAATCATCTTTATTGATTTTACAAAACAGTTAAAAGATAGAAAAGAAAATACACAGAGTGTGTGGAATAAGACATACAGTGAAACTGTGAACCATCCTATAGTGGTCACAGTGGGATACAGAAAAGGAAAAGAAAGCATTAGATTATGGCTGCGCACTGAATGGGTTTGATCGGTGAGGCGTTATGTCAATGTTCAAGATGGACCTTCGAAACTTGTTCTCCATTTTCTTGTTTCATTCATCTTGGATTTGCACCAGGGAAAGTTATTACCTTACCTGTAATTTGAGCGACAGCATAAATCTACATCTAGCCTTAGCAATATATTCAGTTAAAATGTCTATTCTTCTCCCTCCCAATCGCTATTTAACTATAGGACTTTCCTGACTCCAAAGGGGGAAGGAGAGAAGTTACCCCTCCCCCCAGGAAAAATGAGGCGATGGTTCCTTCCTGGAACCATCTACAGATCAGGGGCGGGCCCGACCTTTAGCCGATCCGTCCCTGAAGTGCTCATTCGGAGCCAGGTTCAGCCCACCACACCGCCCATTAACAGTATAGTATTGGTGCGTCCGCGGAACCCGGAGTTGGCGTGAACCAGGGCGGAGTTGAGGAATTTTTTCCGCCGTTTGATTTTTGAAGGTTTTTGCCCTAGTAGACTGTTTAGGTGCTAAAATGGTATGGTGGATTTACTTTAATTAGGCCAGCGGAAAATAGAGAGGAGTATGGAAAGTTGTCTTCACACAAGCCCCTCCACAGTTCAGGATGGGGGGTGGGTCATTTTGTTCAATCACTCACTCGAAAAAGTAGTTTCGGTGAGGCAAGGCTTAATAATACGGTGACAGAGTCTGAGTTGTGACATTCTTCGGATATAGACTTCTGTCCACTGGTTTAACTGTTGTTTGGTTCTGGTTAGAAGTAAAGAGGTTTTTGCCACTGTTAGCCGAGGGTATAGCCAACTGGGATACCTCCTCGGCTCTGTCTAAGTTCCTGATTCTACTAGTTTAGAGTTGGAGGACGAATTAAATAGGTAACAATTTACAATAAAAGTTGCCCATAATTTGAATCCAACTATACTTGTGTGGTCTCTTTATTTCAGGGGTGGGCAGGCAAACACTAATTCCAGTTTAATGCCAGTTCTAAATTATATTCCTTCTTACAATATTCTTGGACCAGCGTCCAATCACCTTTCCCTTCTTGGGTTCTGTCCTCTTTTTTCTCTCTTAGAGCTTCGGTGAGCCATTCCATTTCGATAGTGTCCATGACTCTTAAGATCCAATATTTAGCATATAACAATTTAGCTGCCGTTGTCAGTAGCAGAAATATCTTTCTCTCGTTTATGTTTAGCTTGAGGTCCTGGTCCACTATTCCAAGAAGAAATAGATCTGGTTTCCGTTCAATTTGCTTTTGAATATTTTCTCTTATTCCTTTTCTATCATTGTCCAATATTTTTGTTTTTTTTTGCAAGTCCACCAGAGATGGAAGAATGTTCCATGCTTTCGTTACAATTCCAGCAGTTTGTTCTGGAATTTTTTATACATTTTCGATCCTGTCTGGTGTTAGGTGCCATCTGCATATCACCTTGAACCAGTTTTCCCTATAGTTATAACATGTCAATATGTTTGCGTTCTTTTTCCATAGGCTTTTCTGACTGTTTTTAGGATTGATTGTTTGATTGCTTTTAGGAATGTTTTATGATGTTTTTAGGCTGCTGTGTAATAATTTTATTGTGTTGGAAACTGCCCCGAGCCTCGGGAGGGGCGGTGTAGTAAACTCGAATAATAATAATAATAATTTTATAGTTTTTGTATGTTTTTACTGCGCTGTGACCCACCTCAAGGTGAATAAAGTGAAAAGGTGAATAAAGAAAAACTATTTTCTTTGTCACAAAACACTAGGACTAGAGGGCACTCCCTGAAGCTCCAAGGTAGGAAAATTAGGACTAATAAAGGAAATATTTCTTCACCCAGAGGGTCATTGGGTTATGGAACTCACTTCCAGAAGAGGTTGTGACAGCTGTCAGCCTGAACAACTTCAAGGCAGGATTAGACAGATTCATGGATTCCAAGTGTATCGGTAGTTACTGAAAAGGACATTCAAGTGCCACCTCGGGTTGGTTGAGGTAGGCAGGATTTCCCTGGGTACTGGTTGTGGGGGTCGGGGAGCAAGTCAGGGTTTTGCCCCTCCCTTCTGCTCGAGATCCCCGTGTACAACTGGTGGGCCACTGTGTGATACAGAATGCTGGACTAGATGGGCTGAGGTCCGATTCAGCATGGCTCTTCTTATGTTCTTATGTTAAGCTGTATGAAGAAGCAGGTTATTATTAATATTATTACTATTATTATTATTTCTTACCCACTTCTTCTTCTTATTATCTTATAGCTGCCTGTCAGAATAATAATTATTATTATGATTATTATGTGCACGCACACGCACACACATACGGCTTTGTCCTCACTTTATTTCCTGCAAGGCTTCCAAATGTGCAAATGCTTGAAATGTGCCAACAAGATGCATAAACTCAACTTTCATCCAAACTGTTGAATCCATTCAGATTTTTTTTAAAAATCCCCAGCTGCCTGTCAGAATTCACTTTGAAGTTGTCAAAGGAAACATCATTCAGAGTCTAAATTAATGAATTAAGGACTTTTCTATCTGCACTTTTCCCTCTTGCTAACCAATCCCTAAATGGGCCACATACACATATAAACCCTTCTCTTCTTAATTTCGCTTTTCCTCTCGGGGGACTCTAGTTAAATATTTCTCTTGACCTGAGCTCATAAATGGCTAACACCTGCACAGTCAAGTGTACATACTCCATCGAGGAACGACTTGCTTTTTGAGAAAATGTTTAGTTAAGAAACTAAGGATTATCTGATTTCACTGTCATGGCTGATCATCGATCATGTTATGAATTACGCTCAGTGATGTAGCGGCCTGTGTTTTGTGTTGGGTTTTTCACTTAAGTTTTTTCTCAAAAGAAAAAGATCCAAAGATGGATTTCCTATTTCTAGTTAATATTCAGAAGTATCGTTTCCTGGCTCTAATTATCCAGAAATATACCCTTGTCCTTTCCATAGCATTTCCATACAGACTACTAGAGGGTAGGGTTGCACAATTTGGCTAGGCCATGATCCATTTTCAGTACTCGAAATGTGGTGAGTACCTGGATCCGTTTGTGGGAGCCTCTAGAAAATGACGAATGGAAAATAGTAATTTTTGAGGGTTGTTGTAGGATTGTCAGTAAATACATGGAATGGCTTGGTCGAGTGCAAGGAATGGTTTTGATGTTCTTGTCCATGCAAAGTATAGAGACGGTACTATCTATCTATGTATATAATAAAAGTCAGTGTTTGCGGGCGGTGGGTGGGTGGTGCGATCGAGCGAATATGTGCCAGCGTTTCGATTGGCTGCAACTGTGGGCTTATTTGTCTAAATGGCTGTGACTGGCCAGCCTCCCAACATTCTAACACAGCACAGAGAGGAAAGGGAAGGGCCTGAGGCAGGCATGAATGGCTGGAGTTGAAGTTAGCCAGTTGACAGTTTTTTCTGTTGGATATGGAATGTTCAGTACCTTCACCCAATACACTTCTAAGGTGACTCAGAGAAGCTAAAGGCCTCAGGCAGTCAGCCACTGGCCCACCAATGACGGATCAGGATAGGGTTGCCAACTGTCCCTTATTCTAAGGGACGTCCCTTATTTTGGCCCCAAATTTCATGTCCCTTATTTTCAGCTCCTGTATTGACGGGACAGGTGGCAGCAGGAGGCGAGGCTGGGCCAGTACATATACACATGTGTGAATACAATTTAAGTATTGCAAAAATACATAGCTCAAAGCACATAGCATGTGGCATCAATAGAATTGTTAACAAATGAAAGAAGTACAGCACATACAATGTGGAGCCTAATCAATGGTAAGCATAGATACACATCAATTAAAGAAGCAGTGCAAGATATAGGTAATCATTCAATACATGGTAATCGTTCAACACATAGTGATACATGGGTGGAAGCCATGGTGTGAAGCTTCATTGCCCTGTGTGCTTCACCATATTGGCAAAGGCTCCCCTTGCGCCATTTACGCAACGAGATTTTCGTTTGCAGCAGCTTTGCGACTTTACTTTCATTTTATGGCCACATGCCAATTGAATCCTGGGACTCCGTGGCTCACCACCTCAGACCTCCCCGTCTCTGAGTGAGTACCTACCTTGAATTGTTGGATCCCCAACTCGAAGTGTAGACCCAGGACACGTCAGTACACGACGGTGTCCCACCTCTTCCAAAACAACAAACTTTTCTCGCCATTGGCGCCAGAGAAGCCGCGGCTTGTCCGCCTCGCATTCCCAGGCATATACCTGGAGTGCCGCGTCCTTTCCTCATATTGCAGGATACTCATATGTGTAGCTCTATCCAAATGTATCACTATGTGTTGAACGATTACCATGTATTGAATGATTACCTATATCTTGCACTGCTTCTTTAATTGATGTGTATCTATGCTTACCATTGATTAGGCTCCACATTGTATGTGCTGTACTTCTTTCATTTGTTAACAATTCTATTGATGCCACATGCTATGTGCTTTGAGCTATGTATTTTTGCAATACTTAAATTGTATTCACACATGTGCTTTTGATAAATGCTTTATATATAATTGTGACGCTTCTCTTGCTTACTATTATCCCTACTTAGAGGTGTACTCACCCTGACTGCATTGTATGCTTTAACTGCATGACATTTCTTTGAATTTTATGGTTTGCTTCTCCTACTTGTGTGCATATATTGTGCAAGCACCCCTGCCTTGTGCTTCTTTGTATCCAGTACATATACACACATACTTCCATCCTCCTCCTCCTCCATCCTGCTACTCCTTTTGGCTCCTCCCATTTCCTCTTGCCTCCCCGCACACAGCCAGGAATTGTAGTCCAAGGCTACCTCCTCTTTATTGAGAGGCGTGTGGCCCTTTTGGGCAGGACTCCATTTCCCAAGAGCCCTCACTCCTGGTGGGAGGAAAAGGAGGAGGAGAAAAAGGAAGAGGGAGAAGGGGGCCTGCCGGTCTTCATGGTGCCACCGGTGAGTGGTCTGAGGGAGCTGCAGGCATGGCATGGAGAGATGCTGGTCCGCATGGCGCTGCAGAACATGGAGACCCAGAGTCAGGTCTGCTGCGCCCTCGCCCACCTCGACCGCGGGGCCACCTTCACTGTTGACTGCTGGGAGAGGAAGGAAGGTGACCCCCTGCCAGGCACACAAATCACAGCCACACTGGGGCTGAGGGGCGGATGGGGGTCTCTTGAGGGCTTTTGAGCCAGACGGGCATCTGTTGGGAGGGCTTGGGTTGTGCCTTCTTGCAGAATGGCCCAAGTAGATGATATTGCCCTGATTGCATGCGAAAGGAGGCTTCTGTTAGAGCCCAGTCTAAAGATCAGTCAACAGTGTGGATGCCGCAGCTGAAAAAGCCGAGGCTGCATCAAAAGGAGTCTAGTTAGGGTTGTCTAACATTTGATTTTCAAGTTTTTATGAAGCGTCCCTTATTTTTGCGAAAAATCTCGTATTTTTTAGGTAAATGCCCCTTATTTCTTATATTAAAAAGTGGCAACCCTAGATCAGAACCAAACATGGCAAACAAGGGACCAATGGCCCACTTCACAACCTGGTGTGGTTTAGGGCAGGATGGGCCACGGATGATGGGAATTGCAGTACCTTCACATCATTCACTTCCCAAACAACACTGCACCCCCTATAAATCACAGACCAGGCCCAAAATTGACAACAAGGCTTCCTTAACTTGATTTTCCTGACCTCGGCTCATGGGCTATTGTTAGGATTTTCCTGATTATGCCCCCAACAATGACAGAACAATACCAAACTTGGCAAACAGACCCCCAAGGTGCACCCTACATCCAGGTGCAGTTTGAGGAAGGATGGACCATGGATGATTCACTTCCTTAGAGCATTGTTTCCCAACCAGTGTGCCGTGGCACACTAGTGTGCCGTGAGCGATCATCAGGTGTGCCGTGGGAAATTGGAACCTCCAATACCCTTTTCCTCCTCAGCCATTTAAGCAGGAAAGGGCCTCAGGCTGTTAGGAATGGTGGGAATTGAAGTCCAAAGCACCCAGAGGGCCAAAGTTTTCCCATGCCTGTTTTAGGGCCCTTAAAGCCTCCTTCCAACATGGTGATTCTGGATAGAAAACAAACAACAACATAACATAACATTGTTTGAGTCCACAGTGCTCTCTGGGTGTAGGTGAACTACAACGTCCAAACTCAAGGTCAATTCCCAAGCAAACCCTTTCAGTACTTTCTGTTGGTAATGAGAGTTCAATATGCCAAGTTTGGTTCAATTCCATTGTTGCAAGAGTTCAGGATGCTCTTTGATCGTGTGTTAACTATAAATCCCAGAAATTGTAACTCCCAAATGTCAAGGTCTATTTCCCCTGAACTCCATCTGTGTTCATATTTGGGCATATTGAGTATTCATGCCAAGTTTGGTCCTGATCCAACATTGTTTGAGTCCACAGTGCTCTCTGGATATAGGTGAACTACAACTCCAAAACTCAAGGTCAATGCCCACCAAACTCTTATAGCATTTTCTCTTGGTCATGGGAGTTCTGTGTGGGAAGTTTGTGTCTTTCTGCCATTCCTGCCAGGATATCTATGTTGTGTTCATCGAAACAGGCCCAGGTTTCACACGGAGTGTATAAATACATTGAAAAATATATTAACTATATGTAGGCCTATTACTGTGTTAGAGTGTCATTTCGTGTCACTTTGGTTGGTGGTGTGCCCCAGGATTTTGCAAATGTAAAAAGTGTGCCGCGGCTCAAAAAAGGTTAGGAAACACTGCCTTAGAGCACTGTGGCCCACACCAATGACGAACTATGGCACACAATGCCTTCCTCAAATAACCCGGGCACCACTGGGTCCCCAAGCTAGTACAAAATAAGAACAACAAGAACTAATGCAAAGCAACTGAGGGACTTTCGGTCCAATAATATCCTGGGGGTCACACATCCCCCCCCCAACCTGACTCCATACACATTTTGTACCCCTTTTGTGGTAAAGTGTTTGCCCTTGCATATCCATTAAAATAACAGGACTGGCCCCACAAATAATCCAAGATGGTCCTGATAAATGAACAGCCCAGAAAGCCTCGTAAATTGTGCTCTAATTCCTAGCAACAGAAAGTCATAAGAAACTTAACCTTTCCCTCCTGCATTTGCACCTGGTTGGCCTGAGGGAGAATTTCCCTGTTTCCTCCTCAATTGCCAGCTGGGCCTGATTCAGTGGCTTTATTGTCGGTGCGCAGCAGAGGTGCTGAGGACTTGTTCTGCTTGGCATTCAGTGGCGGCGAGGCGCAAACGGCAATCCCTAGACAGAGTTTCAAACAAATACTTGTTTTATTTACTGATATTCACCTCTTCAAGTGGGTGGGAATGGGTAGGAGGTGATGGGCGGAGGGGGCTGGAAAGGAAAATAGCTCACTTAATCCCAATGCTAACACAATATTGATTCACATCCGTGCTTACTATTTATTGACGTGTGTTGCATACAATAGGCGTTCTCAATTAGCCGCCCCTTTCCAAGGCAAGGGAGCAATCATATTAGAAGAGAGACGGAGCTGGCCGTTTAGCAGGAGCTAATTTTATGTAAAGTAAACCATCCCAAAGCATGAGAATTAAAAAAAGGATTTTGGGGCAAATCAAAATACTGCTTTAACCCCCATTCCACATCCCCCTTGAAAAAACAAATGGGATTTACCTCTAAAGCTAATTATCCGAGCTCAATATCTGTCCACAGCCACACCATCTGACTCCACCATCTGCAGCAAGATCTACTTTTCATGCAGGGCATTGAGTTCTTGTGTATTCTATTAAACGCCGTTTGATGTGTTTACCTATTAGCTTAACACATGATTTGTTTTTATTTATTTTGTTTGCTATGCTAGGCCAGACTTAAAGAATTTTGCGAGTTGTACAAAAACTTTTAAAATGATGTACAGTATGTTCTGCAAAATGCTAAATATGAGCATTAAGGTGAACCGTACTAGGGTGCAAGTAAGTGTCTGAATACTTGGACCACTATCTATCTATCTATCTATCTATCTATTTATCTATCTATTAGGCATGGTTTGAACCCAAAAATGGCGATTCTAAAATCAAATGGGGGAGGATTTTTTTTGATTATATTTATATTTATTTATTTATTTATTGGGGCTTCTTCGCCGCCGACTCCCGAGGGCTCGCGGCGGCTCACAGAGCCAGTGGCACAGCGCCAAAGGGTTAAAACATAAAACAGTTAAAAACACAGTTAAAACAATAAAATACAATATAACTAATAGAACAGCAGCAGATATCGCAGCCCAGAGAGTGTAGATGTGGCCCTACTGGCGAAGGCCTGCCTAAACAAATGGGTTTTGCAGGCCCGTCTAAATGGAAGTAGGTCTCTCAGGGCTCTGGCTTCGGCCGGGAGGGCGTTCCATAGCGTGGGAGCTATAACAGAGAACGCCCTCCGGCGGGTAAACGAAAGACTTACAAAAAAATTTCCAAAAAAGTCTAAAATCTAACTTAATTACTAACGAAATTCATTAGTAGTTCGTATGCCAGCGCATGCGCATTCCAGATGGTTTTGGCCTACAACTCCCAGAAATCCTAACAGCTGGTAAACTGGCTGGGATTTCTGGGGGTGTAGGCCAAAACTTGAATAAATCACATTGAATTCTAGATGGGACTCTCCAAATAGGAAGGAGGGAGGGAAGGAGGAGGGAGGGGGTATTCTATTCTTGGAAGCAGCAAAAAAGGAGGAGCCCCCTCGCTCCTCGCTGCCTCTCTCACCCCGATCCTGAGGGAGCGAGGGCCCAAGTTTGCCCAGGCTGAGAGGAAAAGGAAGAGGCCTGAGGCTGTGAGGAATGGTGGGAGTTGAAGTCCAAAACACCTACCTGGAGGGCTGAAGTTGGCCCCTGCGATGGGGCAAGGCAGAGCAACGGGGAAGAGAAGGGAGGGGGGAGAAGCATCTGAGAGAGCGCAGGGAGAGAGAGGAGGAGAAGCGTGCGCGTGTGTGTGTGTGAGAAGTTGGCCCCTGCGATGGGGCAAGGCAGAGCAACGGGGAAGAGAAGGGGGGGAGAAGCGTGGAGGACTACACTTTCCAGAATGCATTGCCTAGCAGCAGCGTCACTTCCAGTTCCCCATAGAAATGTGGGAAAAAGAAGAAGCTGAATGAAGGCGGGAAGGAAATGAGGGGGAGAAGACAGGGAGAAGTGAGTACGTAGTACAATAATTAAGAATTTATTACGATCATAACGCAAATTGTTGGCCTCAAGGACCGTAAAAGAAAGTCTACTTCCTGGTTAGCTGCCGTGATGCGTATAAACTAGAAAGTCCCATTACATACGAATCACTTACGATTTCTTTTGATTTTCATAACTTTTTTCTCATGCCTACTATCTATCTATCTATCTATCTATCTATCTATCTATCTATTAGGGGCAGGGGCAGTCCTACAGGTAGGCCAAGTAAGTGGCTGCATAGGGCACCATCTGGGAAAGGGGCCCCATCCTGGCCACATGGGGCGCCATCCTGGCCCTGCTGATGTTCCTCAGGCAGCGCCGCAGCTGCCTGCTTTTGGGCCCCAGCCTTGTGCACTCCAACGCCGCTTCTGGGCATGCGCTGAGGTTTTCGCGCAGGCGCAGTTGCTCCGGAGCTGAAGTTGAGCGCAGGAGCAACTGCACATGCGCAAAAACCTCGCGCATGCCCAGTAGCTCCCTTGCGCAGAAGCCTGTAAGCAAAGCACTCCCTATCGGGCAGGCATGGAGTGCTTCCCCTCTCCTTTTGTCTCCGCGCCTTGTTTGCGGGAAGGAGAAAAGAATCAGTGAAGGAAGTGTAAGTGAAGGAATGAATGAAGGGCTTTCCTCCTCCTCCTCTGTGACCTCTTCTCTCCCTCCTTCCTTTCTTCGACTCTATTTCTGTCTAGACCGGAGGGGCCTGAGGCTCTGAGGAGCTGTGGGAGTTGGAGTCCAAAACACCTAGAGGGAGGGAGGGAGGGCCCAAGTTTGCCCAGGCCGCGCTGCCTGTATTCGACCTCATTTGAACATTTTGGCTGGTTTTCTATTTACCTTTACATTGGGATCCTAATTTTGGACTTATGGGAGACTCCTATGAATTATGAGACGGGTAGTAGGTAATATATTCTGATTTTGATGCATTTACATTGCATTTCGTGTTGATTATTATACAGTTCTGCTTAATATTGTCATACAATATAATAAAAATACAATATAACAATAGAATAATGATATATTTTATATTACATATAATATTACAAACAATATTGCAGTATAGTGGTATTGTACAAAATAGTAATATATAATATTTTATTTTACTTTATTTTGGGTTATTTGAGTTTTATAGGGGTAATGAAAATATTTAGCAGAGGATAATTTTATTTAAATAAATAAAATGTTGTCATTTCTCTTCGAGACCCGTTCGCCGTGTCTTCTCGAAAGAAGCCGCAGCATTGTGGATAGTGCGTCTCCATGCCTCCCGATGTGAGGCCAGGGTGGACCATTGTTGGTGATCAATCTGGCCGAGCCTGAGATGCTGTTTCAGGGAGTCCTTATATCTCTTTTTGGGGATGCCTCTCTTGCGCTGACCCATGGCGAGTTCACCATAGAGTAGTACCTTTGGGAGGCAGTGGTCCTCCATCCTAGAGTCGTGCCCTGCCCAGCACAGCTGTGTTCTCAATAGCATGGCCTCAATGCTGGTGATCCCTGCTTGCTCAAGGACAGCAACATTCGTCACAAAGTGTACATTTAGGTTTGTGCGAAGACAGCGCTGATGAAAGCATTCAAGGAGTTGTAGGTGTTGCCGATAGGTGACCCATGTTTCAGACCCATAAAGGAGAATAGACAGTACGATAGCTCTGTACACACTGATTTTTGTGCTTCCCTCAGGTGTTTGTTGCTCCAGACTCTTTTGTGAAGTCTTCCGAATGCACTATATGCCTTTGCTAATCTGTGATCTATCTCTTTCTCAATTTTAACTAAATGATGCTTCTCAGGTAGGTGAACTGCTGAACGGACTTAAGCACAGATTTGCCTATGCCGACGTGGGGATGATGGTGTTCTTCCTGTGGTGCGGGCTGGTAGAGGACTTCTGTTTTCTTCAGGCTGACTTCCAGCCCAAACAGCTCTGCAGCTGTTGCAAAGCAAGACGTGAGGCGCTGCAGTGCGGCTTCTGTGTGGGCGACAAGGGCGGCATTGCCAGCAAAAAGCAGCTCACAGACTAGATAGTTTAGAGTCTTAGTGCGAGCCCTCAGATGGCTTAAGTAGAACAAGCTGCCATCAGTACGATAGGGTATATACTGTATATGCCGTCTTCTTCTTCGAGGTCTGCAAGTGAAAAATGTGTATATGTTTGTGTGACAGAGGTGTCCACTTACACAGGCAGCCTCCCACCTCCACAAACAGGCTATAGTTCCAAGTGCTGAGAAGCTTCCAAAGGCACTCCCTCCATTGACCTCGCAGGTTATAGTGAGCGCCAATAGTGAGTGGCATGAACATGTAGCCCAGGGCTGTCCAACTGGCGGCCCCGGGGCCTGTTGGACACGGCCCCACCTATGCCCTCAGCCGCCATTTTTAAATTTGAAAAAAAAAAAATCGATTTTTTTTTTAAAAAATGGCGGCCGGGGCCGGGGGAGGGGAGGCGGGGCAGGGAGGAGGAAGAGAGCTAGCTCCTCCTCCTTTTTGGCACCCTCCCTACCTAGGGCAGGGAGCCGCAAAAAGGGCAGAAGGCGGCGCAACAGCAGCGCGTCACAGGCCTGGCATGACGCGCTGCTCCTTGGTACCGCCTACTCCTCCTTTTCGGCGCCCCTCCCTTCCTAGGGCGGAGGGGCTTAAAAGGAGTAAGGCGGCGCCAAGAGCAGCGCATCACGCCAGGCCTGTGACGCTCTGCTCTGGCGCCGCCTACTCCTCTTTTCGGCGCCCCCCTCCCTACCTAGGGGCGGAACCGCCGAAAAAAGGGCAGAGGCGGCGCCAAGAGCAGAGCATCACAGGCCTGGCGTGACGCGCTGCCCTTGGCGCCGCCTTCTGCCTTTTTCGGCGCCCTCCTTCCTAGGGCGGGGGCGCTGAAAGGAGGAGTAGGCGGCGCCAAGAGCAGAGCGTCACAGGCCTGGCGTGATGCGCTGCTCTTGGCGCCGCTACTCTCCCTTTCGGCGCCCCCCTCTGCCCTAGGGGGCGCCCGGAGAAGCGGCGGTGCCAAGGGGCAGCGCGTCACGCCAGGCCTGTGACGTGCTGCTCTTGGCACCGCCTTCTGCCCTTTTCTCGCCGTTTTAGGAGGGGCGGGGCCTGGGGTTGGGAGCGGGGCCTGGGGGCGGGGCCTGGGGCGGGGCCGAGCGGCCCCTAGGTCATCAGTGACCTTTTATCCGGCCCTGGACCCCGTAAAAGTTGGACAGCACTGATGTAGCCCAAAGGCTGCCAATGTCCTCCCCAAACATGATGGCACACCACTCAAGGAATGCTTTTATTCATGGACAATTTCATCCTAGATTTGACGTGTTTCCTCCACCGCAAGCAGGCACCCCAGGGTTCCTTGTGGAATTTGCATGACCCCCGCCCACTGCCTCTCCCTTAACCCTTTCCTACCCTTACCTATGGCACACAGCAAATAAAGAGGAATTGATCAGCAACTGAACAGACTGGAGGGATTTGGGTTCATCTGCATCTTGAGGGCACTCAACCCAGCTGATGCCAGATGTGGACCACACTTGGCACACTGACCCAGCATCAGGGGCGGTCTAAGGTAATTTTAAATGGTAAGCGAACATTATTTTGGCGCCCTCCCCCCGCATGCCCAGAAACTCCTTAGCACAGGCGCAGAAGCCTGTAAACACAGCACTCCCAATTCGGCACGCAGGGAGGTTTGCTATGGTGCGGCATCGGAGTGCACAAGGCCCAAAAACAGAACATCGGCCGGACGCTGTCTGGCGGGCAGGGGAATGCGCCCTTTACTTTCAAAAAAACTGACAGTCTAAGCTGTATATTCAAACATACTATATTGAATCAATAAACAAACAATTGATTTTCAGTAATTATGCATTTAGCAAGCATTCAATGGGTGAGCATATAGCAAGACTCATTTACAGTGTTGTTATACACATACATTATATACCAAAGAAAAATAGCATAAGAGGACTATGTCATCAAAATAAAGTTCGTTGCACATTAGATATCTTCCAAATAGTCCCATTTGGGAGCCAGAAGTGGCTTAGCGTTCAACACGTGATTCAAAATAAATGCAAGTTATTCCCATACAAATATAATCCGGAGTATTCCCATGCAAGTAACAAGTCATCAAATCATAAGACCCACTTTGGGTGATGGGAGTAACTGTTAGTAATAACTTGCGGTAGTCCACAGTGCAGAGCTCCTGTAGATCCCAGGGGTCCGCCAGCCGCAAAGCCGCAAAATGAGGGCTGAGGCCGCAAAAGGAGGGCGTGGAGGCTTCCCAAGCGGGAGGAGGTGGCGGTAGCCGAAGCTGAAGCCGTTGCCGACGACAGTGTAGTCCTCCACGCTTCTCCTCCCCCCCCCCCTCTGCTCTCTCTTCCTCGTGGCGGCGGTGGTTTGGGGTCTTGAGGAAGAGCGGGCTGACTCACTTCCTTCTGGGCGCCGCCTTGGTCGTCTTGGCCTTGGTGCTCTAGGCCGGCTTGGGCTTGGCTTTCGGGCTCTTGTCTTCTGCGGGGACTCTCTGTCTTGCCCCACCGCACGGGCCAACTTCACACACACACACGCTTCTCCTCCTTTCTCTCCCTGCACTCTCTGACATGCTTCTCTGCCCCCTCCTCTTTCCTGGTGGCTTCTCCCCCCTCCCTTCTCTTCCCCGTTGCTCTGTCTTGCCCCATCGCACGGACCAACTTCAGCCCTCCAGGTGTTTTGGACTTCAACTCCCACCATTCCTCACAGCCTCAGGCCTCTTCCTTTTCCTCTCAGCCTGGGCAAACTTGGACCCTCGCTCCCTCAGGATCGGGGTGAGAGAGAGGCAGCGAGGAGCGAGGGGGGGGGGGCTCCTCCTCCTTTTTTTTGCTGCTTCCAAGAATAGAATACCCCCCTCCCTCCCTCCCTCCTTCCTATTTTGAGAGTCCCATCTAGAATTCAGTGTGATTTATTCAAGTTTTGGCCTACAACTCCCAGAAATCCCAGCCAATTTACCAGCTGTTATGATTTCTGGGAGTTGTAGGCCAAAACCATCTGGAATGCGCATGCGCTGGCATACGAACTACTAAAAATTTTTGTTAGTAATTAAGTTACATTATAGAACTTTTGGGAAATTTTTTTGTAAGTCTTTCTTTTACTAATAAAAAAAATCCCCCCCCCCCCCATTTGATTTTAGAATCGCGATTTTTGGGTTCAAAACCATGCCTAATATATATATATATATATATATATAGAGAGAGAGAGAGAGAGAGAGAGAGAGAGAGTATATATATATATATATATATATATATATATATATATTCCCCCAAACACCCCCTTCTCTTCCTTTTTTTTTGCCCCTTGCAGGTTTTTATTGCCAGATCGCAGCTGGATTTACACTGTATTTAATAAAACATTAGTAGCCACTAGGGACTGAAATATGTAACGTAAGTCTTTTTCAGTAAAATAATTCCATAAATCTACATATGAACCTCTATTTTCTTGCAAGAGCTGTGTATACTCATTATTTAATTATAAACATGGTCTATGGGTCCCCCCCGTCCCCGTCCCCCCACCAGCCTTCCACTCTCCAGCTTTTGGAATGCAGTGGAAGTCAAACCTGTCCATAGCTAATTGTGGACACATGTTTACATTTGGGGAAGTTTTAAAAATTATAGTTGCTGACTATTATATGTCGAAGGAGAACTAAATGATCTCCAATCAGCAACCTTATAAATACATAAAAATAAATATAAATATTGGTAGGCAGAGCTTGGGAAAGTTACTTTGTCGAATGACAATTTGGGAATTTAAGGAATTATCATTCAAAACTGTCATTGTTGCCAAACTCTGATGTTGGTGAATGACATGATATTGGGTGAGTTCCTGATTCACAGTTGTATAGGGTAACTCCACAGGCTCTGAGAAGCTCACCTTCCTTTCGGAGGGCATGCAAAACATTCTTATTCTGGCAGGCATTCGAATCCTGATGATTGGTGATTTCTCTTTGTTTTAATTTGGGTTTTTTTTTGTATATTGTTCTTGTTCGTACTGTAAACCGCTCTGAGCCCTCGGGGAGTGGCGGTATATAAGTTGGAATAATAAATAAATAAATAAATCTACAGCAGATCTGGGCAACCTGCGGCCCGGCAGCTGATTCTGTCTGGCCTGGGGAGAAGGGCGTCGGGGGCGGGGACAAGAGGGAGGGGTACCGCTGCCGCCATCCCATCGCGGGCTCTGGTGCGTGTGTCGGCAGACAGCCTGCTGCTCCGGTGAACAATCGGAGGAGCAGTGGCTTTGGAGTGCCTGCTATCCCGGGAGGCGATCTGGGCCTGCAGCAGGAGCAGTCGGCGACCTGCGGTGGCTGATCGCCTTGGTGGCCTGGAAGACTTGATCGTCTTCCGGGTCGCCAGGGCGATCAGCCGCCTCAGGTCACTGATTGCTCCCGCTGCAGGCCCAGATCGCCTCCTGGGATGGCAGGCACTCCATGGTAGGGCGATCAGCTGGGGAACGGCTGGGGGCGAGAGTGGGCAGAGACCTTCAGCCTCCGATCGCCTGCTGCTCTGCTATGCTGCGGTGGCGGCTGGGTCCGCTTTGCCATCCTCTGGGCTGGGTCCATTGGGCCATTCCATCTTGGGATCCTTCCTCTCTTGAGGATGTCAGCCTCCATCTTGGATCGCACCTTGTCTTCTTGAATTTCATTTCATTTTATTTTAGTGGTTTTTATTATTATTTTATAATAATAATTTTATAATAATAACTAGCTGTACCCGGCACGCGTTGCTGTGCCCTTTTTAGGAGATGCGAGAAAGTCCAATCATCCACGGTGTGCCGTCCTCTAAACTGCAGTTGGATGGAGTGTGGGTCATGGGGGGCATGGCGTGCCAAGTTGGGTCTTTATTGGTCTTGGTTCTGGGCCACAGTGGTCTGTGGGGAATGATGGGTTTTGAAGTACTACAAATCCCATTTTCCATGGTGGTACTTCAAGTCCCATCATGCTTGGTCGGGGCTCTGTGTGCCAAGGTAGGTTACTGTAAATTCAGGCCATACACAATGTCCCATGAGCTGAGGCCTAGTTAGGAACAGCAAGTTAATGAAGCCTTACTGTCAATTCAGGCCATACACAATGTGCAATGAGCTGAGGCCTAGTCGGGAGAATCAAGTTAATGAAACCTTACTGTCAATTCAGAGCGTAAACAGCTTCCCAGTAAGTGAGGCCTAGTTAGGGAAATCAAGTTAATGAAGCCTTACTGTCAATTTTGGGCGTGGTCTGTGTTTTTTGGGGGTGTATGGGGATTGGCTCAGGCCTTTTCCTTATTCTGTTTTGGCAGTTTATTAAGGATCGGAATTTTCATGTTGGCTGGCTAGTGCAGCTGTTATGCAAATCCGCCCTTATTGGCAGCCAATCATGTTGTTCAGAATGTAGAGGCTGGGTGAGTCTTTGGCTGCCCCGGAGGATGCTGGTAAATGTAGTTTTATTTTTACTCGTTGTTTTGGGGGCCTTTTAGATTTGGGGGGGGAAGTTTCTTTGCTACAAACGTACCTTGCTTGAGGCCTATTTCTGTTGGCAAGTATTGTTTTTCTGCGTTGTAAAGTTTCTTTGTTTGAGGTATACATCACATGACGTGAACCCATTTATATAATAGATATAATAATATAATAAATAATATAATACATTATATTATAATTTCAATATATTATAATGTCTATATATATATACTATAATATAACAATTATGATATTAATACTAATAATATATGAATATTTCTTGATATATTAGTATGTTAATATTAATGATGTGTAATATATAGTAAATATAGTAAATAAATAAATAAATAATGTAGATTAGAATTTAGTTCAGCTTTTAGCTGCGTTTTGTGGTGTGTGTGTTTTCTCTCTCCAATGTGTCCTAGTACATGCTTGAATTATTTAATTACTTCTGCAAGCAAGTTTAAGGGGAAGCCTATCCCGATTGCGCAGCATGGCCTAAAATAAGATTATTTACAATCCAATCTAGGGAGTGCTGACTGGTAGTGTTGGCAGCTAAAGCTGCCTCAGCATTTAAATTCCTCCTTTTTCTGGGCAAAAACCCAGCAGGCTGATTCAATTAAACTCTTTATGTTATATATTACCCAGAAGTTCACCATCTGAGGCAATTCATGGAGACTGAAGTCATGCCTTTATGATTGCAATTTGGGAGCAGGGCATTTTTCCCCCTCCTCTCAAAAACTCTGTTGGCTGAATTGCAGTGAAAATGATAGGCATCAACGTGGATTTCTGCTCTGGTTTCTATGAATGAAACATGTTTTCCCCCCTCCCCACCTCCATACCCCCCAAAATAAATCATCATTTCAAGACCATGTTACTCATTAGAGTGAAGAAGATCTGCAATTGTGTTTGCAAATATTTTCATTTCCTAGATATGAGAGTCCTTAATCAAAGGAACCTGCTGTCAGTTAAATAATACTAATGGAAACATTGTCAATGTACCAATTCCTCTAATAGCGAATAGATACAAAGTTAGAAGTTGGTTTATGCCTTATTGATCCACTGATCTGCCTAGCTTTGTTCTGGCACCTCTATCTGCAGTTATTTAAGGTCTCTGATGGAGGTCATCATCAGGACCGGATTAAGGCCTTTTTGCACCCTAGGCCACACTTTGGAATTACGCCCCCTTTCGCGCGCCGCCACTTGGGCCCCGTGCCCGGAGGGAGTGACGTTGCTCGGGCCCTGTAGCACAGCAGTTCTCGTTTGTGCCTGGGGGCCAGGGAACAGCACCGGGGGTCCCATTAGCATTAGGGCCTGCACCAGCAGAGATAGATTCTGAAGAGGATTTGGAAGGGTTAGCTGAAGGAGAGTTTCCCATCACTGGGCCTCTTTCTCCCACTGAAAGCTTGGCTTGGGATGAAGGTTGGCCTGACCCTTATGCAGACATAGATAGCCAGGTGCAAATGGAAAGCAGTGATAGCTAAACTTATGAACGGCCGGGTGGGAGAGGCTCACAGGATCCTGTGAGTGAAAACATGGAAGCGAGCGGCTGGGAAGAATCTAGGGAGGAGAGCTCTCATGGAGATAGAGACCCAGGTGCTGGGAGACAAGGCCGAACCTTTGATAGGAGACGAAGCATCGAGTCCAGGAGAAGGGGATGGTACCACAGCCTAGACAGGCCGAGGTCCGTCAGCAGAGATTGGAGACGACGAAGCCTAGAGCGTCGAGGACCTCGGCCGAAAGATTAAGTATAGGATCCGTGGGAACGAATCCCCAGTGCTTCGCCACGTCTCTTCTGAGTAGACGTGTAGCGAAGTTGGTCCACGGAGCTAAGTTGGCTAGTGGCCACCAAGTCTTGCCTTGTATCCTGTACCTTGCTTTGTTCCTGAATCCGCATTGCTGTGCGGAGCTTTGCCAAGCCTTTTGGATTATTCACCTAGCTGCTTTTGGACAATTGATTGCTTACAGCCTTTGGATTGCTTTTGCTATTTTTATGGACAATATTCCTTTTGAACTGTTTCTATATCTTCAATAAAGTAGTTAGCCTTCAGTCCGTCTCTGTGTGTGTGATTAAGGGGCCGGTCAAGTCTGTGCATCGTGACAGGCCCCACCCCCGGAGGGAGTGACGTCGCTCGGGCTGCACTCCTCCTCCCTCCCTCCTTCTGAGACCACGACGAGTTGTCCTAGCAGCAGCTGCTCGGTGCACTTCCACACGGCGCCCCATTCATGCAGCGCAGCTGCTGCCGCCTTTAGTACAACTCGCCGTGGTCTCAGAAGGAAGAAGGTAGGAGGAGTGCAGCCCAAGCGACGTCACTCCCTCCGGGGGCGGGGCCCGAGATGGCGTGAGTCATCGCCAATTTTTTTGGCCTTGATCTGGCGCCCCCCTCGGCTTATGCCCATAGGCCACGACCTTGCTGGCCTAATCGATAATCCGGGCCTGGTCATCATAAGCTACTTTATACAAAGGGTTCATCTACATCAGTGGTTCCCAAACTTTTTGGCCTACCGCCCCCTTTCCAGAATTTTTTTTACTCACCACCCCCATAGAAATTAATTTTTTTTTAAAAAAAAGCAATTAAACAGAAAGATATATCTATTAATGCAATGGTTCTCAACCTTTCTAATGCCGTGATCCCTAAATAAGGTTCCTCATGTTGTGGTGACCCCCAACCATATATTCATTGCTACTTCATAAATAATTTTGCTACTCTTACGAATTCTAATGAAAAATTTTTAATATGCAGGATGTATTTTCATTGTTACAAATTGAACATAATTAAAGCATAGTGATTAATCCCCAAAACAATATGTTTGGGGGGGGGGGGTTGGACAACGGATGATGGTATTTGCAGTACCTTCAATCGATTCAGCTCTGACATCCACAGACCACAGAGACCCCCACAAATTACAGAACTGGACCAAACTTGGCTGCTCGCTGTGCCGCTGCCGGAGAGGGCTCTGAGGGGACGAAGAAGAGAGGCCAGCTCTCCCCCCGAAAGCCCCAGGCTCTCATGTTCCCTCCACCGCCTCCGCCACCACTTCCGCTGGGGAAGGCCACACTCTGTCGGAGCACGTGGAGGCCTTTGCATTGCAGCCTTCGCACTGCACTGCATGTGGGGGTCAAAGTGAAGGGGGCGGGGCCAAAGAAGAGGGCCGCACGACCCCTCCTAAATGGCCAATTGTTCACCGCCCCCTTAAAGGGGTTCACCGCCCACCCCAAATTCCCCTGAGACTCCCACCACCCCCTTGGATTGTCTCACCACCCACCAAGGGGTGGTACCGCCCACTTTGATAATCAGTGATTGACATAGATATTAAAACCCAGACTCATTCTGAATTGGCTCCTGGTGGCCCTCATGAAGTTGCTCCACTTCTGGTAAGGATTGTGAATTAAACAAGGTTAATACGGTTTAGCTCCGGATTAGTGTTCCGGAGTTTGCTTGAAAAGTGGTGGCTTTGTATCCCTGTGGCTTTGGGGAAGGGTGAACACCTGAATCAGGTCCAACCAGAACTTTAGCAACACTGTAGAAGCAAAGCACCAGCGCCACCTAGTGTTCACCACCAGAACTTTAGCAACACTGGAGAAGCAAAGCACCAGCGCCACCTAGTGTTCACCACCAGAACTTTAGCAACACTGGAGAAGCAAAGCACCAGCGCCACCTAGTGTTCACCACCAGAACTTTAGCAACACTGTAGAAGCAAAGCACCAGCGCCACCTAGTGTTCACCACCAGAACTTTAGCAACACTATAGAAACAAAGTACCAGCGCCACCTAGTTTTCACCCTCAGAACTTTAGTTTTGTAAGTACTTTAGAAACATGTAGAAGCATGATTGCACAGACCTACTGCACAGGTCCATGAAAGCTGGAACAATTTACATTTCCTCAGCCTGTTCCGAGGAGCTCACTTGCAGATGGAAGCTCTCCCTTCATCCCAACTTCCACTGCCCTGGCCTCAGAGGAAAAGAAGGAGACACGGCACCATTATGCCTTGGCTAAGAAGCAGATTAGAGGTCTTCTTTACATCGCAACTGCCGCTGCCCTGATTTGGTGGAAGAGAGGAAGAGGTAGGCAATGCTTCATTATGTCATACACAAGGCTAAACCATAGGGTATAAAGGGGCAGAACTGTGAGAGTGATCAATAACGAGTCATAGTGTCATAAAAATCACAAATGCTGTAATTGTGAATAATATACGTGCCAAATAGCAGAACAATATCACATATAGTGCAATGTAGTACTGTTCAATCACAATATCGCAAGTCTGTTATAACAAGCGTGACACAATCGTAATAAGCTAAGCCCTTACAATACATTGGGCTTGAACGACCCTCTAACAGAATCTGAGTACCCCTGTAGATAGTCCGGAGTCTGATAACTCACAGGCTAATGACTGAGCCAATGGGGGAGCCTTAGTGGGTAGAAGAGCTGGCAAGCTGCCGGATGGGCAGGCGCCTACGGCTGGAGGTAAGCTGATGCCCAGATGGCCGTTTCGCGTAAACCACGCTTCCTCAGGGCGCTGTGGACTTCTGACCGCACCTCCCCAGGGTTGTAGTGGAACAATTGGGACTCAAAGTCAGGATGGGAGATTTCGCGTTTCCGCGTTTTGATACAAGTCGATACTGCAAGTGACCTCCCGGGCTGGAATCATTATGCTTCATTATGCCCAGACCCAGAAGTGGATGAAAGTCCTTCTTCATCCATCCCAACTGCAATTGCCCTGGTCTTGTAGGAAGAGAAGAAGAGGCTGAGAAGTAGTATATCTCTCCATGGCTGGTACTTCAAAGCTTGACTGAAGGAGCTGCTGGGCTCCAGCCTTCCTCCAGCATCTCCTATTCCACAGGGAGCCATTCTTTCCCTTTTATTGTTTAACATCTACATGTGACCATTTGCCAAATTGGTGCAGAGTTTTGGTCTGGAGTGTCATCAGTATGCGGATGACACCCAGCTGGTGCTAAGGATGGATGGCCGGCCAGACTCTGTACCCGATTGTTTCCAACAATGCCTTGAAGCCGCGACTGGCTGGCTACGAACCAGTCGGCTGAGAGTAAATCCATCTAAGACAGAGATCCTCTGGCTGGGTCATCCAGGTGGGTGTGAGCTCCAGCTTCCTACTCTGGATGGTGAGGCATTATGCCCGTCGCACTTAGTAAAGAGTCTGGGGGTCCAGTTGGACGCACGGCTGACAATGTAGGCTCAGGTCTCTGCTGTCAGCAGATCAGCTTTTTTCCATCTGCGGCAGGCTAGGCAGCTGGCACCCTACCTCACCGGAAATGGCCTAGCAATGGTGATCCAAGCAATGGTCATCTCGAGGCTAGACTACTGTAACGTCTTTTACATTGGTCTTCCTTTGTTGGTCATCCGGAAGCTTAAACTGGTGCAGAACGCAGCAGCGAGACTCCTGGCCGGGGTGCCGGCCAGGGCTCATATCACTCCAACTCTGCAGCGACTGCACTGGTTGCCAATTGAGCACCGGATCATATTCAAAGTGTTGGTTCTGACCTTTAAGGCCTTGCATGGTCTGGGGTCGGTGTACCTGAGGGACCACCTACTCCCATATGTTTCCCAGAGATCTCTTCACTCTGAAGACCTCAATCTTTTGCAGATCCCTTCCCTGCGAACCATTCACCTGTCGTCAACTAGACAGAGAGCTGTCTCTTACGTTCCTTCTTTCTTCTCCTTAGAGATTCTTCTTTTGTTCTTCTGTTCTTTTAAAGTTTAAAATGGGGAGGCTTGCGGTTGTCACAAGTTGGTTAGACTTGCTTTCCTCGGAGCGGCTCATTTCCCACCCGGGTGCCTACTGGACCCTCTCGATCTCTCTCACTTGAGGGGTGTGTGTGATCTTTGGGATCCTAAGGCTCACCCCTGGGTGCACGACACCCCCGCACTCAATCTGGCAGAGGTGGGGAGCATTCAGCTCAACCCAGCTGCTCAAAACGAGGGTCCTCTTCAGGAGGGCACTCTCTCAAAGAGCCCCCGCCCCACCCCGCCATCTTTCGCCACCGAAAGTCGCTTGAGATGTTTTTTGATGTAGTTCGATACGCTGTAAACTGTCCTGAGTCAGTTGGAAAGGACGGTATACAAATCAGAATAATAAATAAATTAATTAATTTCCAAGACGTCCATGGCATTGGGGAGATCTGCTCCCTGGTCAGAGACACCTCTTCCAATGTCAGTCCAATGCACCCATGATGGCCAGGAGAGAGCTCACATGGAGAGCTGTTGTCAATTGGGAGTTGGGATAGCAACAGAGAAGAGGTGATGGTCCATTTGGGGCTGCCGTGACCTCAGCCAACTTGGACCATCTGGACTAGAATCCTTAGCCACAGCGGCGGGTTTGAGAGAGTGAGTGTGGCTGCTTCCAAGGCCCATACAGAGCATACTTAGATCCAGACCGGCCCCAGATTTACTGACAAGTGCAGACACAGCCTACGTCAGCCCCATCGTTCAATATTTATCATCTTTCCCAAGACTCACTGCATTGAATGGCATTGCCTCACTGAGTTTCTGGGCAGGATGCCATAAACGGAACATGAGACCTTTTGCATACAAAGCATGCAGTGTAATACATAGAGGTAAACACAGAGATATAAATCTTTACTCATTCCATTATCACATGTAAGAAAGCAGCACTTCTGAAGAGTTCTCTTTCTGTGGTCCAAATCCGGTTTGAAATCCCAATTGCAGTGGATCCATCGAATCAATGGCTAGGACCGGATTCATCATTCCACAATTAATCTGCTTCAGTTGAGATTTTCTGCATTTGAATTTTTTTTTCAGATTGGAGACTTTAGAGTGAAAATTAGGATTAAAATTTCTCTTTGGCAAGACAATTTCTTTTGTGTAATGACGTTGCATTTTGGACTAAACACTGTCTAGACCAGGGGTGCTCATTATGGTGATCGGGAGCACCTAGGTGATCTTCGGCCCTCTTCCAGGTGATCTTTGGGCCTCACCAGCCGAATGGCGGGATCCTGCCATGCGTGTGCACGTGCGCTCCCGCCGCCGCCTTCGCGGGGCTTCTTTTGCCAAAATGAAACTTTAGTGGGCGGGCCCTGCCGCTTGTCTTGCCACGCACGGTGTGGTGGCATGACCGCCCATTGGTTGCTGCTGGGGGGAGCGGGAGCAAGGCGAAGGCACGTGCACGGATAGGATGCAAGGCTGTGGGAGGGATGGAGGGACTGTGTGTGTGTGTGTGTGTGAGAGAGAGAGAGAAAGAGAACCAAGGAAAGAAGAAAGAAATCCGGAGAACTTTTTTGGATCCTTTTGGCAGGCAGGGCGGGCGGGCGCTGAAAGGAGAGAGAGAGAGAAAGAGGCGAAGGAGGCCGGGCAAAGTGGGGCAAAGCCAAGCAAGCCCCACCGCAAACCCTGCTGCTGCCCTCGGGACTCCCATTCCAAGCCGAGACCTGGGCGAGCGAGCTGTGTGGGGCTGCTTTCTTTCCTTGGTTGGGGGCGAGAAGGGAGGTCTCCGCCGTGTTCCTGGGGCTGAACCCGAGGAGGAGGGGGCTGCGGGGATGGAGACTCCACTTGCTGCTGCTGCTTGTGCCCTCGCCGCCTTTCTCCGCCTCGCCTCCTCGCCCTCGAAGGAGAAAGGCGGCAAGGGCCACGGGGGAGAGAGGGGGTGGCTCTCCAGAGCTGGCTAGGAAGAGACACCCTCTCTCTCTCCCTCCCTCCCCCGTGGGCATGGACTGCCACCAGTGGGAGGGGTCCTCCTTCCTGCCAGCCGTCCACTTGGGCGTCCTTTCTGAGTGACACCCTCGAAAGGAAGGAAGGGCGCCCCCCCCCCCCGCTGCATCTGTCACTTTGGGGGAGCACCTCTTCCACTCTTCCTTCTCCTGCCCAGGTAAGGAAGCCTCGAGGGAGGAGGAAGGGGGGAGGCTGCCGTGGGAAGGCTCCAGCCTCACGTGGGTCCCTCTCTTGGTTGAGTTTCCCGGCCCAGGCAGCAGCCAGGCGGCCCCTCTTCCCAGCCCTGTGCCTTCCAAGCCGCCGCCGAAGCCATATCTGGCCAGAGCGCTGGCGGGTGCGCCTATAAATACCCTCCTGCTGCGTGCGTGGGAAGGGCCTGCTGTGCACGCAAGAAGCAGGACGGGATGGGGACTTCCTACTTCATGAAAGCACGCAGCAGGATGGAGGAAGGCAACGAAGACATTAAGAGAGAGAGCGCGCGCAGGCAAAGAGGATCCCCTTCCCGGGTGCGCACGGCGGCAAGTTCGTGGGCAGGCAAGAAAGAAGCCCCGCGCGGACAGAAGGCTGCAGTAGGAGCATGTGCGCACGCATGCTCACATGCACAACAGGTGATCTTTTCAACTTGATTGTTCATATAGTAGCTCGCATGATGAAAAAATGTGGGCACCCCTGGTCTAGACTAAAACATACTTTGTGTGAAATCAAGACTGGAAAGCATTTTTTTAAAAAACCTTGCAATGTAAAAAATATCTTACAATAGTAGACCAATTTTTTTACTGGTTTCCCATTGTGTGGCATTACTGGAAAGGAAAACTTGTCTATTTTTTCCTAGTATGTTGTAGTTGTTACACTCCTTTGCCCAGATATAGAAGTGACAAAACATTGGTGGGAATCATGTGATTTCTGTGGGGTATTGTTTGAATTTGAACCTTAGCCCCAAATTATGTTGTAATGTTTATTAATTCCCTAGCATCTGGACCAGACATGGGTAAACTTTGGCCCTCCAGGTGTTTTGGACTTCAAACCCCACAATTCCTAACAGCCAGTAGGGTCAAAGTTTTCCCATGCCTAGTCTAGATCAGTGCTGCCCAACTTCTACTGGACCTAGGGCCGGACTTCCAGTCACTGAAGACCTGGGGGGGCCGCTCTGCCCCGCCCCCGCCCCCCAGCCCCGCCCCCGGTCCCTCCTCCTAAAGTGTCACGCCAGCCTCAGAAGCGGCGATTTCGCTTCTGAGGCTGGCGTGACCCTTTAGGAGGGAAGGCAAGCCAAGGGGAGCCCTCCATGGCTTCACCTTCCCCCTCCTAGTGTCACGCCAGCCCCTCCCCTGTTTTGCCTCTTCCACCGGCGCCCTGATCAGGGCGCCGGTGAGAGACAGAACGGAGAAGCCGTGCCTGAAGAGGAGGAAAGCAAGCGCTTGCCTTCCTCCTCTTTAGGCACGCCCCTCCCCTGTTCTGCCTCTTCCACCGGCGCACTGATCAGGCGCGGTGGAGAGACAGAACGGAGAAGCCCTCGTGCCTGAAGAGGAGGAAGGCAAGCGCTTGCTTCCTCCTCTTTAGGCACGCCTCTCTACCTGGCTCCTCCTCCCTGCACCGCCCCTTGTCTCGAACTCGCAGCAGCACAGAGACAGGACAGACAGGGCGCAGGGAGGAGGAGCTGGCTCACTTCCTCCTCCCTGCCCGCCTCCCTCGGCCGCCATTTAAATTTTTTTAAAAAAATTTAAATGGCGGCCAGGGGCATAGCTGGGGCCGGAGCCAACAGGCTGGGGGCCCGTGTACGGCCCCAGGGCCGCCAGTTGGACAGCCCTGGTCTAGATAAAAGACATTTTGCATAGAAACAAGTACTACATAAAATGCCTTTAAGTCACCTAACAACATATTAGGTGCCTTAAATCCCATAATAAGGAGAAATATGGAATAGTAATAACATTATTGATCATAATAGGAGGGGAAAGGAAGGAAGAAGAAAAAATTCAATTACAAAACCTGGACCTTCACCACCACCACAAACAAAATGGAAACTAATGACAACAACAAGTTGGGGAAAGACGGATGGAAGTTGGGGAGAGATGGATGGAAGGGGTGCTGGGTTCTCCGCCCAGTGACAGCGACAATGGCCAAAATCTTGAGGTCGCTGGGCAGGAAGGAATGCCTAAAATCGACCCCCAAGAACCGGGAGAGTTTGACTGAGTCAGCTCTGTGACTGGTGGAGATCCCTACAGGGCATGGTGGTGGCCCAGCACCAGGACACCCAAAGATGTGTCCTGGAAGGCTGGACCTGCCCATGGTGGATCATCTGATCGAAGAATATGAGAGGATGATCCAACACTTCAGAACCTTCTGGGGCCTATTGGCGAAAGTGGGCCTCCTGCAACCTCCCGGCCCCAGCGAGATCGCTGATACTGCCATCCCGGATCCCCCCCGGCAAGAATCTCCTGCACCCCCAGAACTAGACTGGGACCAATCATGGGATTTTCCAACTAGGAGACACAGAGACAAGGAAGAGAACCTGAGAGGTAATCAAGACACACCCGGCGACACCATGGGTGGTTGGGGAGACCGGCCCGGAGTGGAGACTCAACATGGAGGAAGGAGAGGTTGGTTGTCTTGACCTGGCACTGACAACCACTGACCCTGGCCTGTGCCCGGGAACTTCTTCCCCATCACAGCGCCCTCCCGATGCCGATGAGACAGGTGGCTGAAAAGCTGCCTAAGATGGCGGACGGCCTTGAAGACGCTGGAGTCGACCGGATGTCTTCTTCACTTGAGGACCGGATGCTCATGGAGAACTCACAGGCAAAACCCCGTAGACGCAACCGGAAGCGGAAGCGATGCCGGAGGAAGAAGAGCAGACAAGGCTTGACTTCCGATTCCCAGAGAAGCACCGGGATGCCCCCCCAGACCACCCAACAACAGGATAGGATGGAGAGCTGTCGAGCTCGGGGAATATCCAAAGCCCTAGAGGCCACAGCAAAGCCATCAAAAAGAAGGAAACCTAGAACCTTTAGATCAAGGACCTTCTGGGGTTTGATCCCTGGTAGCTGGTCTAGATCGGATTCTTACAAGCCAAAACCCGACCTCTCAGAGGAGACCATGGGTTTAAAAACTGCCTCTGGTCCCAGAAAGGTCAGCCCTCCTCCAGCTAAGGTCGATTTCCACTGGAAACCCTCTGAAGGACTATTAGATAGAATTACTTAGGCAAACACTTCCCATGACCCTGACCCCGTAGATAGGACCCTAGATTATTGTATTGTACCCGTATATTTTGCTCTTAGTACACTGTGTCCTATGTATATTGTAGTGTGTATTTTGTTGCTGTAATCCCTCACTGGTCTTGTCCAGTGAATTTTGTAAGTCACCCCGAGCCGTATGGGAGTGGCGACTAATAAGTTTGAATAATAAATAAAATAAATAAACAAACAACAGCAACTTTATTTTTGTACCCCATCTACATCTCCCTAGAGGGACTTGGGGCAAGTCTAATCAACATAGTTAAAATATAACACACTTTTTTTGGTCATGTTTTGAGAAACTGCAAGTCGTTTCTGGTGTGAGAAAATTGGCCGTCTGCAAGGACGTTGCCCAGGGTACGCCCTGATGTTTGGATGTGTTACCATCCTTGATATAACACACTAAAATACATAAACAACACCATAAAACAGAATAAAACAGCAACATTATAATGGAACCTGAAATAATAATGCATTTCTGAGCATGGGTGGGTGAACTGGTGCAATTCAATTTTAGGGATAGGGCTGATGGATAAAGTGTGTAAGTCAAATGGCAAAATTAGGGGTGGAGGGCAATGTAAAATGGAGCGTTATGTCTTTGGGTAGAGAACAGTAGTAAAGTGCAAGGATGGGATTTTGGGTCCTAGCGTACTTTGAGTCTTGGGAAAGTCTCACATGAATAATAATGTTTTTCCCGAGCTTGGAAAAGTTACATTTCGATCAGGGCTGTCCAACTTCTACTGGCCCAGGGGCCTGAATTCCGGTCACTGATGACCTGGGGGGGCATTGGGTCTGCCCCCGCCCCCAGCTCCGCCCTTTCCGTCGGCGCCTTCTCCCCTTATTTTTATTTAATATTAAATATATTTAATTCCATCCTCCCCTCCCCCTTATTTTTATTTAATATTAAATATATTTAATTCCATCCTCCCCTCTCCCCTTATTTTTATTTAATATTAAATATATTTAATTCCATCCTCCCCTCTCCCCTTATTTTTATTTAATATTAAATATATTTAATTCCATCCTCCCTCTCCCCTTATTTTTATTTAATATTAAATATATTTAATTCCATCCTCCCCCTCCCCTTATTTTTATTTAATATTAAATATATTTAATTCCATCCTCCCTCTCCCTTATTTTTATTTAATATTAAATATATTTAATTCCATCCTCCTCCCCTTATTTTTATTTAATATTAAATATATTTAATTCCATCCTCCCTCTCCCCTTATTTTTATTTAATATTAAATATATTTAATTCCATCCTCCCCTCCCCTTATTTTTATTTAATATTAAATATATTTAATTCCATCCTCCCCTCTCCCCTTATTTTTATTTAATATTAAATATATTTAATTCCATCCTCCCCTCTCCCCTTATTTTTATTTAATATTAAATATATTTAATTCCATCCTCCCCTCCCCTTATTTTTATTTAATATTAAATATATTTAATTCCATCCTCCCCTCTCCCCTTATTTTTATTTAATATTAAATATATTTAATTTCATCCTCCCCTCCCCCCTTAATGTATCCCATCTCCCCTTATTTCATCTTTAAATATATTTAATTTTATATTTAATACATGAGGAGAGATGGGGGAAGGGAATGAGGAGCCCCCTGAGTAGTCCCCTGCTTTGGCCTACCTTTTCCAAATGCGCAGGATCCAGGAGTACCCAGACGACGAGAGAGGCGATGACCGACTGAGTCAAAGAAGGTCCTAATCGCATCTGTGGGCTTCAGCGATCCAGTAGTAGAGTAGCCGAAGAGTATCGCGAGAATACGCAATCCACATGGGATTTCGCTGTCAATGCCGGCGTGATCTCGCGTTGACAGCGAAATCCCATGTGGATTGCGTATTCTCGCTCCGAACCCGGAAGTAGGTTTTGTTTTATTTTATTTTATTTTTCAATTTTTATTTTTTATTAAAAAGCTTAGGGGGCCGTAGGGGACTGGGGGGCCGTATATGGCCCCCGGGCCGCCAGTTGGACAGCCCTGATTTAGATAACATTTTTCAGAATTTCCTAGCCATCCATAACTTTTCCAAGCACTTGAACAGCTTCACAAAAGCAAACTATTAATTCCCCCTCCCCCAAAAATGCATGCAGATTGAAAATAAATCCATTTCCCCCCCAAATATTCCATAACTGCACGCTTTGGCAGCATATTATGGCAATGCTTTATCCAAACCCCAGACTGGTATGTGTCTCTATGTGTTGTGTATGCGCTTCAACCAGAACTCGAAGCAACCCTTTCCAGGCGGCTGAAGCCGGCCTTGTGTTGGGAGGAGGTTCTTTACTTTCGGCAGATTGTTTTAATCAGGTTTTCAAAGCCAGTCCTCCATGCTTCGCTGCGGCGGCCCAAAGACAATGAGCGGCGTGTTACTTCGACAGGAACATCTGACTGACTTTAATAGATTTTACGAGCCAGTGTAGGGCTTTCACATTAGATGCCGTTTTACATCTGAGAGATATCCTGGGTATTTAATCTGTACGAACGGCGGAGATATAAGGGCAGGTGAAGGGGGACGCTGAACCCTGACGACCTCCCTAAGAGATGCATTTCATTTTAATAAGGAACACGGCGGCCATTTAATTTTTTCCTCTAGCAGTGCCCCCAGGAATCTGCCTTTGGAAGAGAACGTCGCTCGCTTTACATCTTCTTTATCTACGCCTCTCTTTATTCCCCAGTAGCCGCTTGGTTACAATAATACTGTGAAATAATCTCGCTGTCTTTGGGGTTTTCTCAGGCTTGTGATTCTGTTATGAAATGAGATGGAAGCATGATTTCAGGCCGAGGCTTTCCATTCAAGGCTTTACAATACACACACGGTATCAGGTTTTGTAATGGTTCTCAAGCGTATATACATACAGTACATACATACATACACAGGGGCGGTCTGAGGTAATTTTAAATGGTAGGCGAACATTATTTTGGTGCCCAAAAAACATTATTTGCCCCCATGTAAATCAAATATACAATTATAATATCACAATACCATTAGTAGTATTATATTGTATCAATGTATATACAATATATTATACCATACTCATACTATATTATATCATAATTATATTATACTACATTACAATATAATTATATTATAATATATTGACATTATAATACAATATAACATTCTATTATATTATTATTATTATAAAATAATAAATAAAATTATTTATTTAAATGAAATTATCCTCTACTAAATATTTTCATTACTCCTATAAAACTCAAATAACCCAAAATAAAGTAAAATAAAATATTATATATTACTATTTTGTACAATACCACTATACTGCAATATTGTTTGTAATATTACATGTAATATAAAATATATCATTATTCTATTGTAATATTGTATTTGTATTATATTGTATGACAATATTAAGCAGAACTGTATAATAATCAACAAGAAATGCAATGTAAATGCATCAAAATCAGAATCTATTCCCTACCACCCGTCTCATAATTCATAGGAGTCTCCCATAAGTCCAAAATTAGGATCCCAATGTAAATGTCAATAGAAAAATAGCCAAAATGTTCAGATGAGGTCGAATACAGGGCGCGGCCTGGGCAAACTTGGGCCCCCCTCCCCCCCTCTAGGTGTTTTGGACTCCAACTCCCACAACTCCTCATAACCTCAGGCCCCTCAGGTCTAGACAGAAATAGTGCCAAAGAAAGGAAGGAGGGAGGGAAGAGGTCACAGAGGAGGAGGAGGAGGAAAGCCCTTCATTCATTCCTTCACTTACACTTCCTTCACTGAATCTTTTTTCCTTCCCCGCAAATACGCGCGCGGCGGAGACAAAAGGAGAAGGGAAGCACTCCCTGCCTGCCCGATAGGGAGTGCTTTTCTTACAGGCTTCTGCACAAGGGAGCTACTGGGCTTGCGCGGAGGTTTTCGCGGATGTGCAGTTGCTCCTGTGCTCAATTTCAGCTCTGGAGCAACTGCGCCTGCGCGAAAACCTTCGCGCATGCGCAGAAGCGGCGTCGGAACACACAAGGCCGGGGCCCAAAAGCAGGCAGCTGCGGCGCTGCCTGAGGAACATTGGCAGGGCCAGGATGGTACCCCATGTGGCCAGGATGGTGCCCCCTTCCCAGATGGCGCCCTAGGCGGCCGCCTACTTGGCCTACCTTGTAGGACCGCCCCTGTACATACATATATCGGATAAAAATATACTTATTCTTGTATTTATTATTATTTATTATTTATTCAAAACTATTATATCCTGACCTTCTCGACCTCCGTAGAGGGACACAGACCGGCAGACAGCAAGAATTCAATGCTAACATTAAAAGTCTAAAACATCAAAAATCAACAATAAAATTACCATAAAACATATAAAATAAATTGCATAAAAGCCGTTCGCCAAGGTGAAACCATGTCCACCTCAGTCCGTATATTCAGTCCATATATTGTGGTCAATAACTTTAGTTGATTACCGATCTCCGCCATCATTCCGCAAAACTCTAAAAAAAAATTCCGAACACTTTGGCCTAAAGGTAACATTAAATCTAGTCCCAACTAGATTAAAACTAAGGATATTTTTAACTAGATGAAAGATAAAGATGAAGATGAAGCTAGTCCCAATTCGATTAAAGCCTTGATTTTGTGATATGAAATGATATATATATATATATACAGTATATATATGAAATCACAAGTCAAACACTTCCCAATACAATAATAATAATAATAATAACAATAATACTTCCCAACACTATTATTATTATTTGAAACACATCAAGATTAGTACACAGAAAACAAAATCCCTCTGCTGGCTGTTGTATTGGATCCCACGTCGGACAGTTCCCAAGTGTCTAGGCCTGTGTGATGTACCGGCAAATAATGCGTGCAGATCCCAGCAAGGTGGCCGTTTGCAGCTGGCAGGTGTTATTTTTTTTGTCAGCGCCAATTGTTTTTAAGTGCAGGCCAAGGTCTTTAGGTACTGCACCCAGTGTGCCGATCACCACTTGGACCAAGTTTACTGACTTGTGCCAGAGATTTTGCAGTTCAATTTTTAAATACTCTTTGTTAAATCTAAAGCCCTCATTCTCACTATATAATTGTATCAGTTTGATCCCATGGAATTTTTTGCTTTCCTAAGCTACGCATTCCAGGAGTGTATAGGAGCAATTCTAGCGGCATCACACTGCTGTAATTGCATGGTATGAATTCCAATTTCATGAATTCCATTTACAGCTCATTCTGAAAATGGAAGGCTGGCCGGACTCCATACCTTCTTGTTTCCAACAGTGCCTTGAAGCCATTACTGGTTGGCTGTGCACCAGTAGATTGAGGGTGAATCCAGCAAAGATGGAGATACTGTGGCTGGGCCACCCGGTGAGTGGGGAGGCCCGACTGCCTAGCTTGGTTGGCGAGGCATTATGCCCGACATCCTCAGTTAAGAGCCTTGGGGTCGTTTTTGACCCGTTGCTGTCAATGGAGGCCCAGGTCTCCGGCGTCAGCAAAACTGCATTTTTCCATCTGCGGCAAGCTAGGCGTCTGGCCCCCTACCTATCCAGAGACGACCTGGCTGCGGTGCTCCAAGCCACGGTCATCTCGAGACTGGACTACTGTAATGCCTTTTACATCGGACTGCCCTTGTCAGTGATCCGGAAACTTAAGCTCGTCCGAAAAACGCCGCTGCACGACTTCTCACTGGGGCCCCAGTGAGATGCCACATAACACCCATTCTCCAGCAGCTCCATTGGCTTCTGGTCGAGCACCGGATCACCTTCAATGTGATGGTGTTAACTTTCAAGGCCTTGCATGGACTGGGGCCACTGTATCTGAGGGACCGTCTTTTCCCCTATCAACCCCAGAGGTCACTTCGTTCCGAACGAATGAACCTCCTTGACGTATCGACCTTCAAAGCAATCCATCTCACATCGACCCGGCGCAGAGCCTTTTCTGTAGTGGCGCCGTCAATATGGAACACTCTTCCTAGCGATGTATGGGCCATGCAGGACCTTCTCTCCTTCCGCAAGGCCTGCAAGACTCACCTTTTCTGGCTAGCCTTTGATTGCTAGGCCAGAAGTCTCTTTTAAGCTACCGTATTTTTCGCACCATAAGGCGCACCTGCTGATAAGACGCACCTAGATTTTAGAGCTGGAAAATTGGGGAAAAAATGGGGGCTGTCTACTATATGGGACACTAATATGGAGGGGGGAGCTCCCTCCGGCCTCTCTTCCAGCCGTCCTTACAGCAGCGGCGGGCGCCGGGCGAGGTTTCCTCCCTTCCTCCTCGCCAGAGGCGCGACGGAGTGACGTCACGAAGATGCGCCTCTGGCTTCGGGCCCTTCCGAGACGCAGCGGTAGCAGCAGCAGTGCCCGGAAGGGCCGAAGACAGAGGCGCATCTTCGTGACATCACTCCGTCGCGCGCTCTGCCGAGGAGGAAGAGGAGGAAGGCCTCGCCGGAGGGAGGGAGCCCTGTGGAGGCGCTGCGGCCTCTTCCTCCTTCCCTCCCTCCCTCCCGCCCCGTGAGTCCCCTCTTCCGCCCCCGTTCCTCCGCGCCGCCGACTGGCTGCGGCGACACGGCAGCGGGAGCCTGGCTATACACGGGCACAGCCGGGAGCTGCCGGGAACCGCCGGGGGCGATTATAGCGTGAGTATATCGCCCCTCTGCTCCAGCGCCCTCCCTGCCTGCATCTTCGCTCCATAAGACGCGGCTCATTTTTCTTCCTACTTTGGGAGGAAAAAAACTGCGTCTTATGGTGCGAAAAATACGGTAGTTTAATATGTATGCTTTTACCTCTGTGTGTTTTACCTGAGTGTAAGCCGCTCCGAGCCCTCGGGGAGTGGCGGCGTACAAGTCCAAATAATAAATAAATAAATAAATAAATAATTGCATGGTATGAATGAGGCCCAAGGAAAGAAATTTATTTTTTTATCTTTGTCCTCTTAAACAAACTGACTTAAATGGAGAGTATTTTAGAGAATTGCCTTCCATTTTTGAATCTTTCCCTTGCATTTGGGTCATCGGTGGTGCAGGTTTTTATCCCTCGGAAAAGTCACCTAGCTTTTTTGTTGTTGCTTGAAAAGCCAAGTGTGTGTGGCAAGGGGTGACCTCGGCTTCGCTCCTCATATCGCAGGTAGCAATTCCTGATTTGGGAATCTCTTAAGTCCGTTTTAAAAAAAAATTGCGATGTCTAATTTATTGCTTCATTTGTGGCCGCTGCTACAGCAAGGTAAATTTATTCTGATTTGCACAACCCAACTCTCTCCTGTGACAGTGACTAATTATTACCTCAGTTAAAATAATGAAAGTGTCGGAAAGTGTCCGAATGCAATTTGTTAGGAAAACATGTGGCATGCTGTGTTACTCCAGCCCTCAGAAAAAAAAGCCTAAGTGATCAGAAAGCATGGCAAATTAAGATATTATTCCCCCCAAAGGTTATAAATCGATAGGGAGAATTTCAGAGAATCCCAAGGCCGGGAAAAGGCATTCAGTAGAATGGCCAACACTTAGAGGTTTGCTCCCTAATGGACAAAGGCTTCTCGAGAAGGGAAATACAAATGGACACTTCGATAAGAATGAGGTTCAAATATAGTTTTTGGTTACTGTTGGTGACAGCATGCCAAGATTTTATACCCAAACGGTCTCTTTGTTTGTTTATTTATTTATTTATGTTTCAAACTTCTATACCGCCACTCCCCGAGGGCTCGGAGCGGTTTACAAAGTCCGGTACATAACAGACAAGGATGCCAGAGAGGGAGTAAAGAAAAAGAAAAAGAGAGGGAATATACAACATATAAAGCCAGAAAGGAGACATAGGTCCAAGATTCAACTCAGGACCTCAGGGCGAAGACGATCGTCTGGCCGCAGAATCTGTCAGAGAGTCAAAGGGAGGGAGCTGAGGAGCTCCTAGCGGATCGCCAACCATACCCTCTGATCTCGGTGGTTTGAAGGAGTCCGACCTGCGCCAGCTTCCCGCACTCAGGGCCCACAACGTCCTTGGTTTTTGGACCCTCGGCATCTCCTCTCCTGGAGGGTCAGCCAATGTCCTTGGAGTCTTAACTGCCCTGTGATGCAGTCGAGTCGTCAGTCTATCTTGTTGCTGGGTAACCCGGGAGGTATCCTGGCAGTCCTCCAGGGGTCCGGAAGTTGCCTCTTGGGTATAAAGCAGAATTGGTGCTTTTAGCAGAAGTACAGTCAGGAGAGAGTGATGCACAAGCACAGAACTTAGTATAGTGAGATAGCTTGCCAAAAATCATGCTAAATGCCATTACGAGAATAATGCACTTTGATTGGTAGGTCAGGCACAAGCTGTGATTTGTTAGAGTACATCATGTGCCTTTCCTGATAACACTGGCCGTGATTGGCCTAGCTAGTACCCAGCGTGTATTTGTTTACATTGTAGCTGATTGTTAGGAACTGCGCATGGGCAAATGAAACCGTCCCTCCCTGCTGGCACAGAGGGACGTTTTAGAAATGTTGCTAATTCAGTACAGGATGCTCATACAGCAGATAACATACTGTGAGAATGAAGAATTAAAACTGCGCAATGCTGTTTAGCAAATAGGAATGCAAGTAGAGTGCAATGCCAAATAATATGATGTTTAATTGGATAATAGAAATGTGTTAATGCTGTGAACCAATGAAAATGATGAAAAAAGGAGGAGACGGGACCTGCCGCCATAGTGTGTATATAGGAAAGTTAGAGAATGTTGAGGGCTCTTGCCCTGAGGCAGCTAGTTCTGTGGGCAGGTCCCGTCAGCTGACGTGTGCAAATAAACTTTGGCTTCATTGTACCCGCAGTAAGATTGTTGCGTTTTCTCTCGTTCCTGTGCTCGCGCGTCCACGCAACCTGTGAGCAAAAAGGTAACACCTAGGGGTTTTGGGACTCCGGATTTGCTGCTACAGGTAGACTTCTTTTTCCTGTGGTGTTTCCATTTCCAGAGACGCTTACATGGTTTCCTCTGCGGGAGCGGTGCGCACATCCGGTCTTCGATGGATGAAGACATCCGGTTAGGTCCGGCATCCTCAAGGTGGGTTTTTTAAAAAAAATAATATTTATTTATTTATTTCGATTTTATAGGCCACCCCTCTGAACAGTCTCGGTAAAAACATACTAAAAACAGTCACATCTATATATATAAAGGAAGAGTCATCATCGAACGACCGTCCTAGGCAGAGAAAACTTACAAGGCAGAGACACCAAATTTGGCAACAAAAATAGGCCTCAGGCAAGGAAGATTTTTAGCAAAAAAACCTTTCCCCCCCTCAAAACCTAGAAGGCCCCCAAAACAACAATTTTAAAAAACTACATTTCCCAACATCCTCTGCGGCCACCAGCGAAACCCATTGGTCAACATCAGTTACCCAGAATAACACAAAAATAATACCTACACACAACACAATACGCACATAACACAACCTTGCGTCTACTGCTCCACCCATTTGTATGCCATTCCTTCCTTCCACACAGGCATAAGCTGACCCAAAAGACAAGCCATGCCTCCTAAAAAGAATAGCATCAGACAACACACTAGCAACGCTACATACATCACACAAAAAGGGCAGAACAAACGCCAGAACAGAAAGACACTGCACTACACTAGCTTTTGCCATCACCATAAACAAGGCTCAAGGACAAACACTACAAATCTGTGGCATAGACCTTGACACAGAATGCTTCTCCCACGGACAACTCTACGTAGCGTGCTCCAGAGTTGGGAAACCACAGAACCTCTACATCAGTGCTGTCCAACTTCTGGCGGGTCCAGGGCCGGATAAGAGGTCACTGATGACCTGTGGGGCCGCTCAGCCCCGCCCCCAGGCCCCGCCCCCAGGCCCCACCCCCAGCCCAGGCCCCCCTCCTAAAGCCGCTGGGGGGGCAGAAGGCGGCACCAACGGCAGCGCGTCACAGGCCTGGCGTGACGTGCTGCCCCTTGGCACCGCCTACTCCTCCTTTTCGGCGCCCCCTCCCTTCCTAGGCCGGGGGAGCCGCCAAAGGAGGAGTAGGCGGACAAGAGCAGCAGCGTCACGCCAGGCCTGTGACGCTGCTCTGCGCTGCCTTCTGCCCTTTTGGCGGCTCCCTGCCCTAGGAAGGGAGGGGCCAAAAGGGCAGAAGGCGGCGCCAACGGCAGCACGTCACAGGCCTGGCGTGGCGCTGCCCCTGGCACCGCCTGCTTCTCCTTTCGGCGCCCCCTCTTCCTAGGCTGGGGGCCGCCGAAAAAAGGAGGAGTAGGCGGTGCCAAGAGAGCAGCGTCACGCCAGGCCTGTGACGCGCTGCTCTTGGCGCCGCCTCTGCCCTTTTCGGCGGCTCCCGCCCTAGGGGAGGGAGGGGGGCGCGAAAAAGGAGGAGCTAGCTCTCTTCCTCCCCCCCTGCCCCGCCTCCCCTCCCCGGCCGCCATTTTTTTAAAAATCGATTTTTAAAAATTTAAAAATGGCGGCTGAAGGCATAGGTGGGGCCGTGTCCAACAGTCTACGGGGCCGGATGCGGCCCCGGGGCTGCCAGTTGGACAGCCCTGCTCTACATCAACACAGCAGACCGAAAGACAAAAAACATTGTATATCCACAAGCTCTGCAGAACGCCAGCAACACCACACACCGGCAACTCCACAGGACTTCAACATCCCACCCACCAGAACAACCCACAACGACACAGCCACGACCCCAACAAGACCATAAGTAACATCAATTCCAACCCTTACATACTCAGACTTTCTCGCATCTCCTAAATAGGGCACAGCAACGCGTGCCGGGTACAGCTAGTATCTTAATAAAACAATACAATACAAAATACAAGTCTCGGGGCGGAGTAAAATTCATAAAAACATACTAAAAACAGTCACATATCTTAATAAAACAATACAAAATACAAGTTTAACAACATGCAGTAACTTCCTTCCTTGGAAGCTTTTAAACACCCATTTTGGACGTGGAGGTCCTTCCCTCCGTGTCAGAATGGAGCGAGAGCCATGTGCAGCTCTCACGCCAGGTCTAACACGGAGGGAAGGAGATCTGCATCCAAACTGGGTGTTTAACCCACTTTGGACGCGGAGGTCCTTCCCTCCGCATCAGAACTGGAACGAGAGCTGCACATGGAAGGGAAGGCCAGGGAAGGAAAACCTGCCGATTCCTTCCCAAAAATGGTGGTGGTGGCTTCGACATGGCAAATTCACTTCCGGGTTGCTTACATCGCTTCAAAACCGCTTCAATAATGAATGTAATCCAAATTCATTCTGATTTTATGAGCAATGCAACGAACCTACCCAGGCCTACTATCTAGACTAGAGGGACTAGAGGGATCTCCTTCCCTCTGCATTAGACCTGGCGCAAGAGCTGCACATAGCTCTTGCTCCAGTTCAGACGCGGAGGGAAGGACATACGCATCCAAACTGGGTGTTTAACCAGTGCTGTTTCTTTCCTACTGCGCATGTGTGTCTGCCATTAACAAAACCATTCCGAAATTTCTGAAGAATTCGGAATATTTCTGCAATTTTTGGGGAAAATTTCGGAAGTCATTTAGATTCGAACCACCAGCGCCCTTTACATCTGGAACGAGTTTTGAACCTCTTTTTTTTTATCAAACAGGCCTACTAGATAGCTCATGTGGTGCCTTCAAACTCCATTATTGTATGATTCTATGATAACTGATAGTGTGCTTAATGTTGTCCCAATGTGCCATGGGAATTTCGATAGGCTCCTGCAAAGCAAAGGCCAGAATTGGTGGTGGCTAGGGATGCATCAACACTGTAGAATTAGCACAATTCAACACCACTTTAACTAGGCTGTTGTTGTCGCATTATTTCCTAGTTGGTGAAGCTATACCCAAAGGAAACGGTTCTGTGCCACCCAAGACTGTATAACGGAATGATTTGATCCATGCAGGTTAGTTCCAACTAAAGCAGAATCAGATTATCAATTGGTGAAGGGTGTGTTCACACATGGGTGAACCATACTGCTTCAAACGCTCTCCTCTAGATGGGTCTAACAATATTTATTTATTTATTATTCACACTTCTTAGTCACCACTCCCGGTGTGGCTCAGGGGGACTTACAACAGTGGAAGCACAGTTTAAAAACACAGTATTACACAATAAAATGCCTTGAGGCCGTCACTGGATGGCTGCAAGCCAGTAGGTTGAAGGTGAATCCAGCAAAGACGGAGATCCTGTGGCGGGGTCCTCCGGGCTGTAGGGATGTTCAGCTTCCAACCCTGGACGGCGTGACATTATGTCCGTCGCCCTCTGTTAAGAGCTTAGGAGTAACCTTGGACCCCCTGTTGTTGATGGAGGCCCACGTCTCCAGCGTCAGCAGGGTAGCATTTTTCCATCTTCGCCAGGCGAGGAAGCTGGCCCCCTATTTGTCCTGGCGCGACTTAGCTACAGTGATCCAAGCCACGGTCATCTCGAGGCTGGACTACTGTAACGCTCTTTACATTGGCCTTCCTCTGTCGGTAATCCGGAGACTCAAGCTGGTGCAGAACGCCGCAGCGCGACTCCTGGCGAGGGTCCCGATTGGCCACCACATCACGCCAATCCTGCGCGAACTGCACTGGCTCCCAATAGAATGCCGGATTGCCTTCAAAGTGTTAGTCCTGACTTTTAAGGCCTTACATGGTCTGGGGCCAGTGTACCTGCGGGACCGCCTTGTCCCATATCATCCCACCAGATCACTGCGCTCCGAATAGCTAAACCTCCTGGTCATCCCAAATGTGAGGACCTACCATCTGTCCGCAACCCGCCGCCGGGCTTTCTCTGTTGCAGCCCCTACCATGTGGAACGCACTGCCCGCCGGCATCCGTGCCACCCAGGGCCTCCTCCCATTCAGGAGAGCAGTCAAGACATTGCTGTTCCAACAAGCCTTCGGAGTTAGCTAAACTTTAGCTCACACCGCCTGGCTGTCAGCCCACTGCGACTCCATTTGTTGCTTCAACTGTTCTAATTGTAATTCCATCTTAATGGTATTACTGTGAGTTATCATGAGTTATCTGACAATTGTATTTTACGAACTGTTGTAAGTCGCCCCGAGCAGTTGGGGGGGGGGGGGGGACAAACAAATGTGAAATAATAAATAAATAAATAATAAAAACACAGTCTTAGACCCCGAAGGCCTGCCGAAACAGGAGGGTTTTGCAAGCCTTCCGGAACGTCATTAGATCTTTAGGAACACAAACATAGGAAGGCATTCCACAGAGTGGGGTGATCACCAAGAGGGCCCTTCATCTTGTGGCCGTAAAGTGGTACGTTTTGAAGCTGGGAACCTCCAGAAGTTGGCACGACTCAGAACGTAATGGCCTAGTGGGACAGTATGGGATGTGGCGGTCCCTAAGGTACACAGGCCCCAGACCTTTCAAGGCCTTAAAGGTCAGCACCAACACTTTGAAGGTGATCTGGTCTTCCACTGGCAACCAATGCAGCTCGCGCAGATTGGGTGTTATGTGGCTGGCCATGGGAGCGCCAGCCAGCAGTCGGGCTGCTGCATTCAGTACCAGTTTCAATTTCCGGATCACCAGCAAAGGAAGGCCAATGTAGAGAGCATTACAGTAGTCCAGTATCAAGATGACCATGGCTTAGACCAGGGCTGTCCAACTGGCAGCCCGGGGGCCGTATACGTCCCCTCAGCCCCTTCCCTCCGGCCCCCTAAGCTTTTAAATAAAAAATAAAAATTGAAAAATAAAATAAATAATAAATTTTTGAAAAAAACCTACTTCCGGGTTCGGGAGCAAGTATCGCGAGAATACGCAATCCACATGGGATTTTCACTGTCAACGCGAGATCACGCCGGCGTTGACAGCGAAATCCCGTGTGGATTGCTTATTCTCGCGATACTCTTCAGCTACTCTACTACTGGATCACTGAGGCCCACAGACGTGATTAGGACCTTCTTCGACTCAGTCGGTCGTCGCCTCTCTCGTCGTCCGGGTACTCCTGGATCCTGCGCATTTGGAAAAGGTAGGCCAAAGCAGGGGGCTCCTCAGGGGGCTCCTCATTCCCTCCCCCCATCTCCCCTCATGTATTAAATATAAAATTAAATATATTTAAAGATGAAATAAGGGAAATGGGATACATTAGGGGAGGAGGATGGAATTAAATATATTTAATATTAAATTAAAATAAGGGGAGAGGGAGGATGGAATTAAATATATTTAATATTAAATTAAAATAAGGGGAGAGGGAGGATGGAATTAAATATATTTAATATTAAATTAAAATAAGGGAGAGGGAGGATGGAATTAAATATATTTAATATTAAATTAAAATAAGGGGAGAGGGGAGGATGGAATTAAATATATTTAATATTAAATTAAAATAGGGGGGGGGAGGATGGAATTAAATATATTTAATATTAAATTAAAATAATTTAATATCTTATCCCTGCATTTTATCTCAGTAAAAGATTATATTTGACTGTATGCATGCAGGGGCGGGGAAGGGGCGGGGAAGGGGCGGAGCTGGGGGCGGAGCCAGGGGCAGACCCTATGGCCCCCCAGGTCATCAGTGACCGGTATTCAGGCCCCTGGGCCGGTAGAAGTTGGACAGCCCTGGCTTAGACCACTGTGGCTAGGTCATGGCGGGAAAGGTAGGGAGCCAACTTCCTTGCCTGCCGTAGATGGAAGAAAGCAACTCTACTGACGACAGAGATGTGCACCTTCATAATCAGTTGAGAGTCCAGAGTGATGCCTAGACGTTTTACTGTTGACGACGGATGTAGTATCACGCCGTCCAGGGAAGGAAGTTGGATCTCCACCCCACCCAGACGACCCAGCCACAGGATCTCCGTCTTAGCTGGATTCACCAATATGAAGTAGGTCCATGTGAAATGGTTACACTTGTGGCCATTGTGTATTAGCCAAAAATGGGCAACCACGTGCATGGTACTACCAATATTCCAGCCAACATGTTTCACAATGCAGCAGGTGAGATAACTTGAATTCCAGGTGTCTTGATTCCACTTATTTCCATGGAGTCATCAGGGGCGGTCTCACCTCTCCTGGGGGGGTACGCGAGCCTCATTTCTGCGCGCCCCCCATGGCTGCTGGACGCGGCAGCCCGCGCGGCGTCACCGGCGCATGCGCAGGCGTGCATGACGACGCCTGCGCATGCGCAGTGACGTTGCGCGCGGCGACATCACGCACACCTGCACATGCGTGGTGACGTCAAAGTGTGTCTAACGCCTGCGCATGCGCAGTGCGTCAGCGGCTGCATCGCCGCCTGCGCCGCCTGCGCCGCCCGGCTGCATCACCGGCTGCGCCGCCAGCGGGAGCACTGGCTCCTGGGCAGGGCGTGGCGGAGGGGCGGCCAGCGTGGCGGCGCCGCAGGCGGCGACGCCCCTCCCAGGACCCGTCGCCCTACGCGGCCGCTTACATGGCGGAATGCCAAAGGCCGGCACTGGGAGTCATCGCCAGCTGGAAGTCACTTTTGAGATCAAATATTAGGAAAATCCAAGAGTTTTGTCGAAGGCTTTTATTTCTGAGGATTAAAAGTCCAAAGCACAAGTGAACTAAACAACAACCGCCCTTCTGCTGAAGCCGATGACGGATGGATTGACAGTTGGAAGGTACGGCTGCAATCATGGAATACGTTGGGGCCTTTTTTCCCATGCCAAGTGATTGCAAATGACATGAGCCAGCTGCACAATGCGGATCGAGTATGAAATTCCAGACTTCCTCTTCTATAAGCCTCAAAAGAGGCATACCAAGGATTTAATATATTTCAAAAAATTGGTAACGTAAGCATGTGTTACTCTTCTGCATCAATCTCTTATTTCAGGAAAGTAAAGTGGCATTGGAATGTAATTTATGGATACATATTGAATGCTAAATGTGGTGAATGATCAAGGATGATGGGAGGTATAAAAGAAATATATATATGAACAAACAAGGCTAATAAGGGACCTTGCAATACCATCTTAAATTAAAATACCATCTTAAATGAAAAATTTCACGGTACACCCGTGTACTGAAGAAATGAATACAGTTTAACCTGTATATGGTCAGTGTAGACCCATATAATGCAGTTCAATACTGCATTATTTGAGCAACACTGCATTATTTAATGGAAATGGCTTTTAAATAAGGATATATGTTTTAACTCAGTGTTTTTCAACCTTTTTTGAGCCACGGCACATTTTTTACATTTACCAAATCCTGGGGCACATCACCAACGAAAATGACACAAAATGACACTCTTAACACAGTAATACATAGAGTTAATATGTTTTTAAATGTATTTATACCAAATCCTGGGGCACATCACCAACCAAAATGACACAAAATGACACTCTAACACAGTAATACATATAGTTAATATGTTTTTAAATGTATTTATACCAAAAATCACCAACCAAAATGACACAAAATGACACTCTAACACAGTAATACATATAGTTAATATGTTTTTAAATGTATTTATACACTCAGTGTGAAACCTGGGCCTGTTTCGATGAACGCAACATAGATATCCTGGCAGGAATGGCAGAAAACACACACGAAGGTCTTGCTCAACAGCTGGGAGTTATAGTTCACCCGCAATCAAAGAGCATTCTGAACTCCACCAATGATGGAATGGAATCAAACTTCCCACACAGAACTCCCATAACCAAGAGAAAATACTATAAGTGTTTGGTGGGCATTGACCTTGAGTTTTGGAGTTGTAGTTCACCTATATCCAGAGAGTACTGTGACGGGGAGGGAGGAAGACGTGGGGTGAGTCAGCGCAGTAGCACCCACACGGGTCACGACTTCCTCCCTCCCCCCTCCTGTAGAAGCGGTTGTGTGAGCAAAGCATTTATTTATTTATTTATTTATTATTTCGATTTGTATACCGTCCTTTCCAATTGGCTCAGGACAGTTTACAGCATATCGAACTATAACATTGGAACAATAAAACAGCAGATATCAGAACATTAAAACAGTGTCAAACTACAGCCAGTGACTAAAGGTCAAAAGCCTGGCGGAAAAGAGCTGTTTTCAAGCTTTCCAGAAAGCCGTCAGCTCGCTAATTGCATGGACTTCAGACGGCAGAGCGTTCCACAGGCTCGGTGCTACAACAGGGAAAGTCCTCTGTCTAGTTGAAGATAGATGGACAGTTCATAGGGAAGGGATCTGCAAGAGGTTGTGATCCTCAGATCGAAGTGATCTCTGGGGGAAATATGGGAGTAGACGGTCACTCAAGTACACCGGCCCCAGACCATACAAGGCCTTAAAGGTCAAGACCAACACTTTGAAGGTGATCCGGTGCTCAATTGGCAACCAGTGCAGTCGCTGCAGAGTTGGAGTAATATGGGCCCTGGCCGGCACCCCAGCCAGGAGTCTTGCTGCCTCGTTCTGCACCAGTTTAAGCCTCCGGATGACCGACAAAGGAAGACCAATGTAAAGGGTGTTACAGTAGTCTAGCCTCGAGATGACCGTCACCTGTATCACTGTGGCCAGGCCACTTCCGGTGAGATAGGGTGCCAGCCGCCTAGCCTGTCGCAGGTGGAAAACTGCTGACCTGCTGCAAGCCAAGACCTGAGCCTCCATTGTCAGCAGCGGGTCCAACTGGACACCCAGGCTCTTTACTAAAGACGATGGGTGTAGTACCTCGCCGTCCAGAGTATGTAGCCGGAACCCACACCCACCTGGGTGACCCAGCCAAAGGATTTCCGTTTTCGATGCATTCACTCTCAAACAGTCATCCAGTTATCTCAAGGCTGGATTACTGCAACGCGCTCTACGTTGGCCTTCCTCTGTCGGTGACCCGGAAGCTCAGGCTAATGGAGAACACTGCCGCCCGGCTCCTGTCTGGCACGCCAGCTGGCGCCCACATAACACCTGTTTTGCAGGATCTGCACTGGCTGCCAATTGAGCACCGGATCACCTTCAAAGTGTTGGTCCTCACCTTTAAGGCCTTACACGGCCTGGGGCCAGCGTATTTGAGGGACCGTCTCACCCCATATTGCCCTCTGAGATCACTTCGGTCTGAGGACTCCAATCTCCTGGAGATACCTTCAGCTAAACTCGCAAGGCTGACTGCTACCCGCCGGAGGGCGTTCTCTGTCATAGCACCTACGCTGTGGAACGCCCTCCCGGCCGGAACTCGGGCTATGAAGGACTTGCTCCCGTTTAGACGGGCCTGTAAAACATACCTGTTTAAGCAGGCCTTTGGTGAGTAAGTCCTGCCCATGCCCCGCCATCTTTTCGTTCTTCTGAGGATGATGTGCTGTTCATTGTTTTAACTGTGTTATTAATTACTGTACTGCTGTTGTTTTTAATTGTTTTTAACTGCTTATTGCCTGTATTTTACTGTGCCCTTCGGCTCCTGTAAGCCGCCGCGAGCCTCACGGAGTCGGCGGCATAGAAGCCCGAATAATAAATAATAAATAAAATAAATAAATAAACCGACTGGCTCGTAGCCAACCAGTCACAGCTCCGAGGCATGGTTGGAAACAATCGTGTACAGCAGTGTTTTTCAACCTTTTTTGAGCCCCGGCACATTTTTTACATTTACAAAATCCTGGGGCACACCATCAACCAAAATGACACAAAATGACACTCTAACACAGTAATACATATAGTTAATATGTTTTTAAATGTATTTATACACTCAGTGTGAAACCTGGGCCTGTTTCGATGGACACAACATACAGTAGATATCCTGGCAGGAATTGCAGAAAGACACAAACTTCCCACACAGAACTCCCATAACCAAGAGAAAATACTATAAGAGTTTGGTGGGCACTGACCTTGGGTTTTGGAGTTGTAGTTCACCTATATCCAGAGAGCACTGTGGACTCAAACAATGTTGGATCAGGACCAAACTTGGCATGAATACTCAATATGCCCAAATGTGAACACAGATGGAGTTTGGGGGGAAATAGACATTGACATTTGGGAGTTACAGTTTCTGAGATTTATAGTTAACACACAATCAAAGAGCATCGCGAACTCTTGCAACAATGGAATTGAACCAAACTTGGCATATTGAACTCTCATTACTAACAGAAAGTACTGAAAGGGTTTGCTTGGGAATTGACCTTGAGTTTGTAAGTTGTAGTTCACCTACACCCAGAGAGCAGAAAGAAAGCAGAAGAAAGGGTATTGGAGGTTCCAATTTCCCACGGCACACCTGATGATCGCTCACGGCACACTAGTGTGCCACGGCACACTGGTTGGGAAACACTGGGGTACAGAGTCCGGCCGGCTATCCATCCTCAGCACCCGCTGGGTGTCATCAGCATACTGGTGACACTCCAGACCAAAGCTCCGCACCAATTTGGCAAGTGGCCGCATATAGATGTTAAATAATAAAGGGGAGAGAATGGCTCCCTGAGGGACCCCACAACTTAGGGGGAGCCTCTCCGAAACCATACCTCCCCTCTCCACTCGCTGTGCCCTATTTAGGAGAAAAGAGGACACTAGGCATGAGAAAAAAGTTATGAAAATGATTCGTTTCGTAAGAAATTCGTAAGAAATGCTACTTTTGAGTATTTCCGCACCTGGAACGCCAACCAGGAAGTGGACTTTCTTTTTCGAACTTGGGGGCCAGGATTTTCCTAAGTGTCGTTATTAGGTCGTAAGGGGGCACCTCCTTCTCTCTCACCACCCTTCCGCCTCCCTTGCCAATAAGTATTATGGCAAGGCAAGCCCTAAACTCGCTCCTTCTTTCGGCTGGAAGCCTGGAAAAATGTAAACAGAGAGGATTACTCAGAAGTAAAACGGCCAAGGAGGGCACTTTGGATGAAGGGCCCTCCTTTGTGGATTTACTTCTGAGGAAACCTCTCTGTTTACATTTTTTCCAGGCTTCCTGCCTCTCCTGCCTGCCAGGATCTAAAGCATCAAAGAGTATTGGGGTGAGAAACCAACCTAATGTATAATAGAATGAATGCTACTGTAAGTGCCTAATATTATAAGTAATCCAACTGGTCATACCTACATTCCATGCACATGCAATAATACAGCAGTAATAACAATAACAAGAGGTAAAATTCAAACCGAAGTATTCTGACTGGTCTCTCCTCATGCGGTGCAAACGGGCTCTTCTCTTATTAGCCGGAAATTAGCCGGAAAAGCCAGCGTTTTCTGCTTGGGAGCACACACATACATATTCTTGGGGAGGGGATTTGCTGCAGAATCCGGGCTCATAGAGAAGATTCTGCAGCAAATCCCCCAAAGAATATGTATGTGTGTGCCCAAGCAGAAAACGCTGGCTTTTCCCGGGCTCACAGAGAAGAGCCCGTTTGCACCGCATGAGGAGGGACCAGTCAGAATACTTCGGTTTGAATTTTACCTCTTCTTATACCCATTGTTATTACTGCTGTATTATTGCATGTGCATGGAATGTAGGTATATGACCAGCCTGGGCAAACTTGGGCCCTCGCTCCCTCGGGATCGGGGTGAGAGAGAGGCAGCGAGGAGCCAGGGGGGGGGGGCTCCTCCTCCTTTTCTTTTGCTGCTTCCAAGAATAGAATACCCCCTCCCTCCCTCCTTCCCTCCCTCCTTCCTATTTGGAGAGTCCCATCTAAAATTCAGTATGATTTATTCAAGTTTTGGCCTACAACTCCCAGAAATACCAGCCAATTTACCAGCTGTTAGGATTTCTGGGAGTTGTAGGCCAAACTCATCTGAAATGCGCATGCGCTGGCATACGAACTACTAACAAATTTCGTTAGTAATTAAGTTACATTTTAGAAATTTTTGGAATTTTTTTGTAAATCTTCCTATTACTAATAAAAAAAAATCCCCCCCCCCATTAGGTTTTTGATTCCCTATTTTTGGGTTCTAAACCATGCCTAGAGGACCCCCGTTTAAGAGCAATCCCCCTAAAAATAAAAGTCCTGAGTACAAAACAAAAGCATGCAATGAAGGCTTTATGTGAGATACTAATTTCGCTTTAAAACTCATCTTTTTTTTTTTACATAAAGTGGGGCAAAGACGGACAAAAAAGTCATCATGGGCATCCGGTGCCCCTCTAATTGTAACACCCTTGACCGTATTAATGTTGAATTTGGTTTTGGGGATGTAGCAACTAGCAAGGCAATTTTGTTAGCTTTAATAAGTTTCCGAGGATGGGATAAAACTGATTTGAAGACTACAATATCTACTCCCTGCTGCCTCTGGGAACAAGGGCTTATTATTAGATTACACTATACAAGATTAGACCAGCCAGTAAGGGAATTGTTATACGCTGCCTGCTATTTGAAAGACTTGGTTGTTGATCTGGGTTTCTCTCCACCTTCCCTCCCTTCTCCCTTGGAATCCCTCCAGGACCACCTTTGCAGAAGCTTTGGTTAAATATGCCCACCGATCATAAAACCGACAAGCCACGCTGGAGCATAGTTTCCATGTTAGAGATGTGGAGACTCGACTCGAGATAAGGTGATCTACAGCTGTGCCAGGACAGGCATGAATGAGAGATAAGCAGAAGTTATTGAATCCAAAGTGGCTCGTGCTCTGGCACATTTCAAATAATGTCTCCTATTGTCCCGAGACCATCCACAGACTGCTCATGTTACTTGCGGTACAACGTTTGAGAAATGTGTTTTCTGTGAAGGCTGTGGGGATTTGAAAAGAGATGCCATGATGTAATGGGATGACTGCAAAGACATGTGTGGGCAGCTGAAAGGCTGAGCATGCCAGCAGCCAGGATTCTGATTGGCTACTGTCTCTGGCTTGCTGCTGAGACAAACGGTTTTAACTGCCACTTTCACTCTGGAGAATGAAGATAGTGCTGACTAGAAACAGCTAGGAAGGAAATGGCTGCCAACTCTCTGAAACCTGATGTTGTAGTTGAGCAAACTGAGCCTGTAGTTGCTACAGGTAGTAACTCGGAGGAGGATACTGTGTTGGACATGTCACTGGAAGAGGGAGGTTTGGGCAGAATGACTGCAGCTGGGAGGAAAAGGGCTGCAAGTGCTGAGAGTTTGGAAGAGGCAGAGCACAGGAGAAAGGTCCGACAAATACTTAGGGAGCCTACCAGTGATGATACTTTTGAGGGGTTTGACGTAGAGTTACCCTCAGAAGAGAGTGATACCGAGCTGGACTCAGCACTGGTGCAAGATGTCAGGGATGTGATAAATGCTGAGTCCAGCGAAAGCTCTCTTTTGGCTTTTCGAGTGACCCTGCTTGGCCTAGTGGGAATGCTGAGTCGGACTGGGGTCCTTTAACTGCTCAGCAAAGGTGGGAAGATTGGAGGAACACACCCAGTGCTGCAGCTGAGGGGAATGGGGCAGAGTTGGGTGGGGAGTCTGATGACTCTGATTTGTAAGGTTATTAAAGTAAGGCCTGGGGATTTGGGACTCTGCGGTCGGCCAAGGTGTTGCTGGTGGGTTGCTGGTTCCTGTATTTGGTGCTCTTGTTTCTTGTGTCGTAGTTCCTGATTCCCAGCAAGCTGTGAGTATTGGGCTGTTTTCCATGTTGGGTTCTGGGGGAGCTGCCATGGCAGCTCTAGCTGAAAAATGTTGTATGTTGGGGGTTTGGGGTTTTAATGTGTGTTTTTATGCCATGGCATGCACATAATTTTAATCTCGGGATCTATTGTATTTTGTTTTATTGTATGTTTTATGCTGCATTTTATTGTATGGCGACATGGATGTACATGCCTGCCGAATTTTATGATGTTATCCGCCCGAGCCTGCAGGGAGGCGGAATACAAGATGGAATAAATAAATAAATAAATAAATAAATAAATTTATGTTTAGTGACTACCGCGTTTCGTTTGGTCTTTTCCTGTGTTGCTGTGAGTGCCTGTCTCTTATTTGGTATTGTATATGGGTGGAGGGGAGTTGCTGTGGGATGCGGGGGCTTTGATATGTTTGTTTGTATACTTAGCTCCTGGAATTGGAGAAGCACTCTTCCTTTCCTTCTCGGACGGGTCTTCGCATCGCAACAGACTTCGAGCCGGAATAAAGCCAAGGACTTCAAAAGACGGACGTCTTCCCTGTTTTTGTTTATTGGGCTTTTTTGGGTGTGGGTTCCTTTTATGCCGGACTGTGGCTGTGTTTTTTGTTGAAAATAAACTGTAAATACTTTTGCTAGCTTGGCGTGTCTTTGAGCCATCTGTGGGAGTCTCGACACCTGATGATTTTAAAGGCATAAAACATATTTTATTCCCTCTGTTCTCTGTGTGAATTCAGAGAGACTGCTCTATATATTCTTGCCCTGTTTGACCTTTTGAACTTATTTATTTATTTATTTACATTTATATTCCGCCCCTCTCACCACGCAGAGGACTCAGGGCGGATCACAATGCACATATACAGGCAAACATTCAATGCCATTGACATTCAACATATATAGACAGACATAGAGGCAATTTAGCATTCCAGCTTCTGGCCACCAGGGGGAGCCGTCGCATTCCTTCATTCTTTTTTGCGTACTTCCTGGAGAATTTATGGCCTCGTAAATCAGTTAAATTTAGCCTCCCCACAAAGTGGTACCTAAATTTCCTACTTGACAGATGCAACTGTATTTCGGGTTGCAAAGGTTGACAACAAGCTACACAAATTGGTCGAGAGCTCACCCTGACCAGGGCAGGCCCTGAACTCATGACCTTCTGGTCAGTAGAGATTCTCTTTCAGGGGTGGGCAATTATCGGCCCTCCAGGTGTTTTGGACTTCAACTCCCAGAAATCCTAGCCAGTTTATCAGCTGTTAGGATTTCTGGGAGTTGAAGTCCAAAACACCTGGAGGGCCGGTAATTGCCCACCCCTGTCCTATTTAATGCGTGATGCCTCTCAGCTGGGGGGGGCAGGGAGGGAAGAAGGGAGAGCAAGCCCTCCATTATAGCCTCCCAGCTGGTGTAACGAATAAAAATGAAAATTCGTTAGTAATTAAGTTTCAATTACGAAATTTATTTAAATTTTTTTCGGAATAATTTCTATAACGACCCAGCAAGGGAAAATTGAGTTTAGAATCAATTTTTTATGGATCAACCACCCCTATGGTCCATACGAAGCAGGGATCCAAACCAGAGTCCAATGTTCAAACCTCTACATCACACCACTGAAAGAATACCTTGTCAGAAAACATCTATTAAGACCATGTGAATATATTGTTTTAAGTTCCTATTTTGCAAGTATCTTTTTAAACGAATCCAATACTAATATAGAAATGGAACAGAATCAAAATACTGATGTAGAAGTATATGGACATGACACAGATTGGAAGCTGATGGATTCACAAACCCTGAAGGAGGACATGGTTGCGACTTCTGGGTGGTCATCAATCGGGATCTGCTTTCTGAAACTCTGTTGTGATTTTAAAGAAAGCAACGGCCTGCACTGAATTCTTTGCTACTCCGGAGACCTTATGCAGACCCCCCCCCCCCCACGGATTTCCAAAGGAGGGAAGTCCAATTCCTCCCCTAGGTTTCTGTGATCTGGAAATGAATAGAAGTTGAAAGGACCGTATTTAAGAATAGGACTGCATTTTGCCCACAAGGTCATTCCACCTCTTATATAAGCTCAACTTCCGCTGACTGACATTTTGGGGAAAGGGCCAAGACAGACAGGTGAATGCAGATCAAAACGTATCTTGCCAAGCTTCCATTCTAAAGGTCAAGGTTGCGCTGGTTCTGTCATAGGGTTTTCACTCTGCTCTCTCCGTGTGCTCAACCTCTCCTGCAATCGTGTGTGCCTGTGGTTGGGGAGAAACAGGAAAGAAACATGCCTTTGCACAGGTAAAAATTGCACATCTAAGGTATGGCATACTACCTTGCTCAGACCTCATCTGGAATACTGTGTCCAATTCTGGGCACCACAACTGAAGGGAGATGTTGACACGCTGGAAAGTGTCAGAGGAGGGCATCTAAAATGATCAAGCACCTGGAGAACAAGCCCTATGAGGAGTGGCTTCAAGATCTGGGCATGTTTATTATTATTATTATTTATTAGACTTATTAGCCGCCATTCCCAGTGGCTCAGGGTGGCTTACATCAACATCACAATAAAATCACAGTCAACGATAGCATTAAAACCACAAAATAAAACAATTCCTAAAAGAAAACACAGTCTGGAAGATAGCATATCACAGCTCAAAGGCCTGCCGGAATAAGACCGACTTGCAGGCCTTCAGAAAAGCCAACAAATTGCGCAAGGCCCTAACCTCCGGAGGTAATGCGTTCCAGAGGACTGGGGCAATGATGGGAAACGCCCTTCTCCGCGTAGAGGTTAGATGGTATTGCTTGACACTGGGCACGGTTAAAAGGTTCCCCTCTTTGGATCTAAGTGTTCTCGTGGGACAGTGTGGGGTTAGGCGGTCCCTCAGGTACACTGGCCCTAGACCAGGGCTGTCCAACAGACGGCCCTGGGGCCATACACGGCCCCCGAGCCCCTTCCCTCCGGCCCCCTAACTTGTTTTAATAAAATACAAATTAAAAATAAAAAATAAAATAAAAAATAAAAAAAATACCTATTTACGGGTTTAGGCAAGCATCGCGAGACTACGCCAGCCACAGACGGGATTTTGAGGGAGGTCAATATCCCGTCTGTGGCTGTGTAGTCTCGCAATAGCTACCGAAATCTCGGTCCAGGATTTGTGGCCGGCCTGGGCGCGTGCCTCCCCCCTCGCGGCTGCTTCCAGGCCAGCCCCATTCCCCCAGAGAGAGGAGGAGGGAGTGAGGCAGGAAAGCCCCTCCTGGCTCCTTTCCCCTTCCTGTGGAGGGCCTCGCTTCCCGCCCGCGGATGGGAGAGCCCGCGCCGGCCTAAGCTTGGCCTCAGCTCCAGCGGGGCTCTTCAGGGACGGCGGCGGCATTGGCGCTCGGCCCTGTGGCGGGCCCCGCAGTATGGGTCAGGAAGGGCCTGGCTCGAATCAATCAATCTAAAAACAGTGGGACGTTGGGTGAGGGGGGGAGGGGTCCCTCAGCGGCGGTTTCCTTGGCGACGCTTTCTTCTTCTCCTCCGTGCCCCCTCCCCCTTGTTTTGCTGCCTTCCCCTGCGTGCAGGGCGCAACGTGGCTTCCTTTGCGCCTGCCCCTGCAGCTTGTTTTCCCTTCAGGGAGGGAGGGAGCTCTTTGGGCCTCCTTCACCCGCCTCTGGGAAAGGAGGCCCCATCAAGGCCTGCGAGGGCATTGAGGTGTTTAGGTTTTGGTGTGTCCCAATTTGTGTGTGGACTCAAATAACTCAAAGGTATTGAAACATTCCCCAAATCCACCAGTGTTCCCATTTGGGTATATTGAGTATTCATGCCAAGTTTTGTTCAGATCCATCATTATTTGAGTCCACAGTGCTCTCTGGATGGAGGTGAACTACAACTCCACAACTCAAGGTCAATTGTAAGTAAGTGGAACGGGAGGGGCGGGCCGGGGGAGGGGTGGGGGCGGAGCCAGGGGAGGCGGGACCCGGGGGGCGGAGGCGACCCTTCGGCCCCCCAGGTGATCAGTGACCAGAATTCCGGCCCTTGGGCCCATAGAAGTTGGACAGCCCTGCCCCAGACCATACAAGGCCTTAAAAGTCAAGACTAACACTTTGAAGGTGATCCGGTACTCAAACAGTGCTCTCTGGGTGTAGGTGAACTACAACTTCCAAACTCAAGGTCAATTCCCAAGCAAACCCTTTCAGTACTTTCTGTTAGTAATGAGAGTTCAATATGCCAAATTTGGTTCAAT
>JARBWK010000015.1:4675267-4831885 GCA_030556195.1 Anolis apletophallus
GGGGCCCAGGGGGCCCTATGGGGGATAGTGTAGCACCCATGGGCCCGCTCGTGCCACTGGGAGGGGGTGAGGCGCCGGGGTCCCGATGCCATTGGGACCAAGACAGGCTGAAGGGGACCTGAGGACGAGTTGGAAGGCCCAGAGCAAGATTGGTCAGCAGCGCCTTGCCCAGTTCACCTGCAAAGAGTTTAGCCTGGGATTTCGAGGGGAGTTTTCTCCCGGGGGGGAAGGAGCGGACCAGGTGGAGATGGGAGGCAGCGAAGCAGATAGCGTGAGATAGTTATGAATTCCCAAACGGCCGAGGTTCCCAGGACCTGGCCGAGCAGCAGATGGAGGCCAGCGGATGGGAAAGTTCGGGAGGCTGCTTCTCAAGGAGATAGCGATACTGAACTGGAAGAGCGGGGCCGTTCCCATAACAGACGAGGACATAGAGCAGGGCAGGAGGAGCTGGCATCTGTCCCTAGACCGTCACCGCTCGGAAAGTAGAGACTGAGACGCACCCTAGATCGCCGAGGGGCCCGGGCCGGGAAAGGATTCAGAACGGCCCCGTGGGAACTGATCCTCAGTTCTCCGGCCGCGTCTGATCTGAAGGGCGTGAAAGCTGAGTGAACCTCGGAGCCTAGCTTGGCTCGCCTTGGACCAAGACCTTGCCTTGGTAGTGATTCGCATTGGTGCGGATCCCTGCTTTGTTCGGAGTGAATCCGGGAACTTGCCAAGTTTATTGCCACGCTTGCTTTTGGAACTATCTTTGGAACTTTGCTTTCTTAATTGACTACAGCTTTGCTGTTTGCTTTATTCTTTGATCTCTTCAAGAGAATTGCCTTTGGACCCTTTTATATTCAATAAAACTAGTTAGCCTTTGCTACGTCTCCGTGTGTGTGTTAAAGGGGCAGTACTAAGTCGGTGATTGTGACAAATTCAGTGTGATTTATTCAAGTTTTGGCCTACAACTCCCAGAAATCCCAGCCAATTTACCAGCTGTTAGGATTTCTGGGAGTTATAGGCAAAAACCATCTGAATACGCATGCGCTGGCATACGAACTACTAACGAATTTCATTAGTAATTGTTACATTTTAGAAATTTTTGGAAATTTTTTTGTAAGTCTTTCTATTACTAATAAAAAAATCCCCCATTAGATTTTGATTCCCTATTTTTTGTTCTAAACCATGCCTAGAGGACCCCGCTTAAGAGCAATCCCCTAAAAATAAAAGTCCTGAGTACAAAAACAAAAGCATGCAATGAAGGCTTTATGTGAGATACTAATTTCGCTTTTAAAACTCATCTTTTTTTTAACATAAAGTGGGGCAAAGACGGACAAAAAAGTCATCATGGGCATCCGGTGCCCCTCTAATTGTAACACCCTTGACCATATTAATGTTGAATTTGGTTTTGGGGATGTAGCAACTAGCAAGGCAATTTTGTTAGCTTTAATAAGTTTCCGAGGATGGGATAAAACTGATTTGAAGACTACAATATCTACTCCCTGCTGCCTCTGGGAACAAGGGCTTATTATTAGATTACACTATACAAGATTAGACCAGCCAGTAAGGGAATTGTTATACGCTGCCTGCTATTTGAAAGACTTGTTGTTGATCTGTTTCTCTCCACCTTCCCTCCCTTCTCCTTGGAATCCCTCCAGGACCACCTTTGCAGAAGCTTTGGTTAAATATGCCCACCGATCATAAAACCGACAAGCCACGCTGGAGCATAGTTTCCATGTTAGAGATGTGGAGACTCGACTCGAGATAAGGTGATCTACAGCTGTGCCAGGACAGGCATGAATGAGAGATAAGCAGAAGTTATTGAATCCAAAGTGGCTCGTGCTCTGGCACATTTCAAATAATGTCTCATATTGTCCCGAGACCATCCACAGACTGCTCATGTTACTTGCGGTACAACGTTTGAGAAATGTGTTTTCTGTGAAGGCCGTGGGGATTTGAAAAGAGATGCCATGATGTAATGGGATGACTGCAAAGACATGTGTGGGCAGCTGAAAGGCTGAGCATGCCAGCAGCCAGGATTCTGATTGGCTACTGTCTCTGGCTTGCTGCTGAGACAAACGGTTTTAACTGCCACTTTCACTCTGGAGAATGAAGATAGTGCTGACTAGAAACAGCTAGGAAGGAAATGGCTGCCAACTCTCTGAAACCTGATGATTTTAAAGGCATAAAACATATTTTATTCCCTCTGTTCTCTGTGTGAATTCAGAGAGACTGCTCTATATATTCTTGCCCTGTTTGACCTTTTGAACTTATTTATTTATTTATTTATTTACATCATTTATATTCCGCCCCTCTCACCACGCAGAGGACTCAGGGCGGATCACAATGCACATATACAGGCAAACATTCAATGCCATTGACATTCAACATATATAGACAGACATAGAGGCAATTTAACATTCCAGCTTCTGGCCACCAGGGAGCCGTCGCATTCCTTCATTCTTTTGCACTTCCTGGAGATTTTATGGCCTCGTAAATCAGTTAAATTTAGCCTCCCCCACAAAGTGGTACCTAAATTTCCTACTTGACAGATGCAACTGTATTTCGGGTTGCAAAGGTTGACAACAAGCTACACAAATTGGTCGAGAGCTCACCCTGACCAGGGCAGGCCCCGAACTCATGACCTTCTGGTCAGTAGAGATTCTATTTAATGCGCGATGCCTCTCAGCTGGGGGGGGGGCAGGGAGGGAAGAAGGGAGAGCAAGCCCTCCATTCTAGCCTCCCAGCTGGTGTAACGAATAAAAATGAAAATTCGTTAGTAATTAAGTTTCAATTACGAAATTTATTTAATTTCCCCCGGAATAATTTCTATAACGACCCAGCAAGGGAAATCTCTCCCCCCCCCCACCATGAGTTTAGAATCAATTTTTTATGGATCAACCACCCCTATGGTCCATACGAAGCAGGGATCCAAACCATAGTCCAATGTTCAAACCTCTACATCAGTCTTTCTCAACCAGTGTGCCGTGGCACACTAGTGTGCCGTGACGGACCTCCTGGAGGAGGAGCCCCACCCACAGAAGCCCCTCCACCGCCCATTCTCCACCTCTGTAGGAGAGCTGAAGCTGGGGGGAGGGGGCGGGGCATGGTACGGTCTGTAGGAGAGCTGAAGCTGGGGGAGGGGCGGGGCATGGCGCGGCCTGGCTCAGCCCCCTCCTGGCTTCGGCACTCCCAGCAGCTGCTCCAGCCTCGAGGGGATAGTGCCAAGCCAGCATTGTGCTTGCTCTGGCACCGCTGGCTTGGCACTGCCCCCTCAAGGCTGGAGCAGCTGCTGGGAGTGCCGAAGCCAGGGGTAGGGGGCAGGGCATGGAGCAGCTGCTCCCAGCAGGCCACCAACCCCCAGCCATTCTTTACTGTGTTAGAGTGTCATTTTGTGTCATTTTGGTTGGTGGTGTGCCCCTGGATTTTTTTAATGTTAAAAGTGTGCCGCGGCTCAAAAAAGGTTGGGAAACACTGCTCTACATCACACCACTGAAAGAATACCTTGTCAGAAAACATCTATTAAGACCATGTGAATATATTGTTTTAAGTTCCTATTTTGCAAGTATCTTTTTAAACGAATCCAATACTAATATAGAAATGGAACAGAATCAAAATACTGATGTAGACGTATATGGACATGACACAGACTGGAAGCTGATGGATTCACAAGCCCTGAAGGAGGACATGGTTGCAACTTCTGGGTGGTCATCAATCGGGATCTGCTTTCTGAAACTCTGTTGTGATTTCAAGAAAGCAACGGCCTGCACTGAATTCTTTGCTACTCCGGAGACCTTATGCAGACCCCACGGATTTCCAAAGGAGGGAAGTCCAATTCCTCCCCTAGGTTTCTGTGATCTGGAAATGAATAGAAGTTGAAAGGACCGTATTTAAGAATAGGACTGCGTTTTGCCCACAAGGTCATTCCACCTCTTATATAAGCTCAACTTCCTCTGACTGACATTTTGGGGAAAGGGCCAAGACAGACAGGTGAATGCAGATCAAAACGTATCTTGCCAAGCTTCCATTCTAAAGGTCAAGGTTGCGCTGGTTCTGTCATAGGGTTTTCACTCTGCTCTCTCCGTGTGCTCACCCTCTCCTGCGATCGTGTGTGCCTGTGGTTGGGGGAGAAACAGGAAAGAAACATGCTTTTGCACAGGTAAAAATTGCACATCTAAGGTATGGCATACTACGTTGCTCAGACCTCATCTGGAATACTGTGTCCAATTCTGGGCACCACAACTGAAGGGAGATGTTGACACGCTGGAAAGTGTCCAGAGGAGGGCATCTAAAATGATCAAGCACCTGGAGAACAAGCCCTATGAGGAGTGGCTTCAAGATCTGGGCATGTTTATTATTATTATTATTATTTATTAGACTTATTTCCCGCCACTCCCAGTGGTTCGGGGTGGCTTACATCAACATCACAATAAAATCACAGTCAACAATAGCATTAAAACAACAAAATAAAACAATTCCTAAAAGAAAACACAGTCTGGAAGATAGCATATCATAGCTCAAAGGCCTGCCGGAATAAGACTGACTTGCAGACCTTCCGAAAAGCCAACAAATTGTGCAAGGCCCTAACCTCCGGAGGTAATGCGTTCCAGAGGACTGGGGCGATGATGGAAAACGCCCTTCTCCACATAGAGGTTAGATGGTATTGCTTGACACTGGGCACGGCTAAAAGGTCCCTCTCTTCGGATCTAAGTGTTCTCGTGGACCAGTGTGGGGTTAGGCGGTCCCTCAGGTACACTGGCCCCAGACCATACAAGGCCTTGAAAGTCAAAACTAACACTTTGAAGGTGATCCGGTACTCAATAGGGAGGCAGTGTAGTTCCCACAGAATTGGTGTAATATGGCAGCTCGCAGGAGCTCCCGCGTTCTGCACCAGCTTGAGTTTCCAGGTCACCAACAAAGGCAGGGCAATGTAGAGAGCGTTACAGTAGTCTAGCCTTGAGATGACCGTAGCTTGGATCATTGTGGCCAGATCGTGCCGAGACAAATAAGGAGCCAGCCTCCGAGCCTGTCGAAGATGGAAAAACACCACTCTGCTGACAGCGGAGATTTGAGCATCCATTGACAGCAGAGGGTCGAGGATGACTCCAAGGCTCTTTACTGAAGACGATGGGCATAGTGCCATGCCATCCAGGATCGGAAGCTGGCCATCCCCACTGCCCGGACGACCTAGCCAGAGGATCTCCGTCTTCGCTGGATTCACCTTCAACCTACTGGCTCGCAGCCATCCAGTAACAGCCTCGAGGCAGAGATGGAAATTATCGGGTACGATTTCGGACCTGCCCTCCATCCTCAGAATGAGCTGGGTGTCATCAGCGTACTGGTGACATTCCAGCCCAAAGCCACGCAACAGCTGAGCAAGTGGACGCATATAGATGTTAAATAATAGAGGGGAGAGTATGACCCCCTGGGCTGAGGGGCGACATAATGACCATGTATTATTATTATTAATAATAATTATCTTTATTTATATCCCGCCAACATCTCCTCGATGGGGACTTGGGGCAGCTCACATGAGGCCAGGCCCAAACAACAAATAGAATAAATAAAATGAAAACATCAGCAGCAACAGAATAAAAATACAGACATATAAATAAAAACCATATACAATATATATGCTATTATTGTTTGAGTTGTGAATTGTGTTATTCTATTTGTAAACTGCTCCGAGTCTTTGGGAGTGGCGGTGTATAAAACTGAATAATAAATAAATAAATAAATAAGTATCTCCAGTCACAAATATTTATATTATTTATTTATTTATTATTTGGACTTCTACGCCGCCACTCCCTGGGGGCTCGGAGTGGCTTACTAGGGTTGGTTTAGAACCCAAAAACCGTGGTTCTAAAAACAAATTGGGGGGTTATGCTTAACTTAATGACTTCCAAAAAAATTCAAAAAAAATCTTATTTGATATGCTATTACTTACAAAATTTTGTAATTAGTTCTAAATTGTCCAAAGCAGGGAAACAGGACTGACACTGTTTTAAGCACAGGCAAATCAAGGGGCAACATTTCTCTTCTCTGGAGTGCAATTCACTGGGACATATTATTATTATTATCATTATAAAATGCCTGGGCCTGCTTGGAGGGAAATATAAGGAATTAATATTATTAATATTATTATAATAAAATGCCTGGGCTTCCTTGCAGGGAAATATAATGAATTAATATTATTAATATTATTATTATTATAATAATAAAATGCCTGGGCTTCCTTGCAGGGAAATATAATGAATTAACATTATTAATATTATTATTATAATAAAATGCCTGGGCTTCCTTGGAAGGAAATATAATGAATTAATATTATTTATATTATTATTATAATAAAATGCCTGGGCTTCCTTGCAGGGAAATATAATGAATTAATATTATTAATATTATGATAAAATAGTTGCCCACCTCTGGTCTAGGACTTGCTTCATTAGTGCTCTTCTCACTCCCTCACTCCAGCTTTTCCCCCTTCAGTTTTCCAAACTCCTCTAGGAACCTATGTTTGTCCTCTATGGTTTTCCTTTCTTCTGAAGTTTTCCTTCTTCTCTCCGTGCTCTTCTCACTCCCTGCTCCCCTTTTTTCAGCCTTTCTTATGTCCTTCTGCTCTGTCCTTCTATCTAGCCTAATTTCCTGGCGGTTTAAATGGCTTTTTTCCTCTCAGTCCTCCAAGCCGCTCTAGGAATAGCGCTGTGGTTCTCTATGGTTCCCGTTGCTTTTTCACTTCCTAGAGGAAGGCCTTTCAGTTAAATTAGGCTCCGACCATGCAAAGGCCCTGATCTGATTGTGAGTATGTCTGGAAAGCTATTTTGGAGGGGATAATTTTCCTGTTAGAGGGGCATCCGAAATAATTACAATAATAACGAAAATTTGGGCCCACGAAGTGCGGTAAACAAAGTCCACTTCCGGTTTGGCGGGAGAAGTGCGGTAAAGCTCAAAATTAGCATTTTGAACGGATCAAATACGAACTAATTTAATTTCTTCATCCGAAAACCCAACCCTAAGGGTTACAGTCATATAAAAACACAACAGAGGTAGAACAACATATTAAACTAGATTTAAAAAGGTTTTCCAGCTTAGCAGTCAAATGCTAGCCAGAAAAGATGAGTCTTGCAGGCCTTGCGAAAGGGGATAGGTCCTGCATGGCCAGAACATCACTTGGAAGGGTATTCCAGATTGACGGCGCCACTACTGTAAAGGCTCTGCGCCAGATCGATGTGAGACGGATTGCTTTGAACGTCGGCACTTCAAGGAGGTTCATTTGTTCGGAACGGAGTGACCTCTGGGGTTGGTAGGGGAAAAGACGGTCCCTCAGATACAGCGGCCCTAGACCATGCAAGGCCTTGAAAGTTAACACCATCACCTTGAAGGTAATCTGGTGCTCGACCGGAAGCCCATGAAGCTACAATTCTGGTCTCCACACCTTAAGAAGGATATAATGGAACTGGAAAAGGTACAGAAAAGGGCAACAAGAATGATCCAAGGGATGGAGCGGCTCCCTTATGAAACCAGGTTGCAACGCCTTGGTCTTTTCAGCCTTGAAAGACGGCGTTTAAGAGGTGACTTGATCGAAGTGTATAAAATCATGCATGGGATAGAAATGGTGAATAAAGAAAAACTATTTTCTTTGTCACAAAACACTAGGACTAGGGGGCACTCCCTAAAGCTCCAAGGTAGGAAAATTAGGACTAATAAGGGGAAATATTTCTTCACCCAGAGGGTCATTGGGTTATGGAACTCACTTCCAGAAGAGGTTGTGACAGCTGCCAGCCTGAACAACTTCAAGGCAGGATTAGACAGATTCATGGATACCAAGTGTATCGGTAGTTACTGAAAAGGACATTCAAGTGCCACCTCGGAGTTGGTTGAGGTAGGCAGGATCTTCCCCGGGTACTGGTTGTGGGGGGTCGGGAGCAGGTCAGGGTTTTACCCTCCCTTCTGCTCGAGATCCCCGTGTACAACTGGTGGGCCACTGTGTGATACAGAATGCTGGACTAGATGGGCTGAGGTCCGATTCAGCATGGCTCTTCTTATGTTCTTAAGCTGCTGGAGGATAGGTGTTATGTGACATCTCACATGTGTCCCAGTGAGAAGTCGAGCAGCAGCTTTCTGGATGAGCTTAAGTTTCTGGATCACTGACAAGGGTAGGCCAATGTAAAGGGTGTTACAGTAGTCTAGTCTCGAGATGACCGTGGCTTGGAGCACCGTGGCCAGATCATCTTTGGATAGGTGGCCCGATGCCTGGCTTGCCGCAGGTGGAAAAAGGCGGTTTTGCTGACAGTGGAGACCTGGGTTTCCATTGACAGCAATGGGTCTAAAATGACCAAAAGGCTTTTAACTGAGGATGTCGGGCATAATGCCACACCATCCAAGCTAGGCAGATGGACCTCCCTACCCACCAGGCGGCCCAGCCACAGTATCTCCGTCCTTGCTGGATTAACCCTCAATCTACCCTCAATATGTGAGGGGATGTCATAGGGAGGAGAGAGCAAGCTTGTTTTCCGCTTCCCTGGAGATTAGGACGCAATGGAGCAATGGCTTCAAACTACAGGAAAAGGAAGAACTTCCTGACTGTGAGACCTGTTCTGCAGTAGAACTCTCTGCTTCGGAGGGAATGTGGTGGAGGCTCCTTCTTTTGAGGCTTTTAAGCAGAGGCTGGATGGCCATCTGATGGGGGTGCTTTGAATGCAAGTTTCCTGCTTCTTGGCAGAATGGGGTTGGACTGGATGGCCCACCAGGTTTCTTCCAGCTCAATGATTGAGTCGGCGTTTTCGCGTTGGCTTGGATTTCTCGCGAGAACAAAGCCGGAAGCTCCACGTCGGTGAATTGGGCAGTGAGCAAACCTGGGAGCATCAGGAGGCTGAAGCATTCACAGGTTTCCAAGAAACAAATTGAGCCTCTCCGCTTGGAAATGTTGTGGCTTTTTTTTACTATTTACTACAGGCATGGGAAAACTTCGGCCCTCTGGGTGCTTTGGACTTCAACTCCCACCATTCCGAGCAGCCTCAGGCCCTTTTCCTTTTTCCCCCCTCAGCCACTTAAGCAGGAAAGGGCCTCAGGCTGTGAGGAATGGTGGGAGTTGGAGTCCAAAGCACCCAGAGGGCCGAAGTTTTCCCATGCCTGTTTCAGGGACCTTAAAGTGGTGAGCCTCCTTCCAACATTGTGATTCTGGATAGAAAACAAACAACAACATAACATAACATTGTTTGACTCCACAGTGCTCTCTGGGTGTAGGTGAACTACAACTTCCAAACTCAAGGTCAATTCCCAAGCAAACCCTTTCAGTACTTTCTGTTGGTAATGAGAGTTCAATAGGCCAAATTTGGTTCAATGCCATTGTTGCAAGAGTTCAGGATGCTCTTTGATTGTGTGTTAACTATACATCCCAGAAACTGTAACTCCCAAATGTCAAGGTCTATTTTCCCCGAACTCCATCTGTGTTCATATTTGGGCATATTGAGTATTCATGCCAAGTTTGGTCCTGATCCAACATTGTTTGAGTCTATAGTGCTCTCTGGATATAGGGGAACTACAACTCCAAAACTCAAGGTCAATGCCCACCAAACTCTTATAGCATTTTCTCTTGGTCATGGGAGTTCTGTGTGGGAAGTTTGTGTCTTTCTGCCATTCCTGCCAGGATATCTATGTTGTGTTCATCGAAACAGGCCCAGGTTTCACACTGAGTGTATAAATACATTTAAAAACATACTAACTATATGTATTACTGTGTTAGAGTGTCATTTTGTGTCATTTTGGTTGGTGGTGTGCCCCAGGATTTTGTAAATGTCAAAAATGTGCCGCGGCGCAAGAAAGGTTGAAAAACACTGTTCTAGGTCATCAAAAAGGTCCTTCCTCATTGCTGTTCTAATCTCATTTTGGATCAGACTTGAAGAAGTTGGCTTTCTCTTAGTCTTTCTCCTGAAAGCAAATGATTAAGACATGAGTTGTGATGGGCTTAGTGAAAGCTAAATTCCAGTATTCCCGGCTTGGTATCTCTCTAAAAACAAGTACCCGGTCAAAGGTCAGGGAGATGGCGGATGGCCTCTGAAACCTAGTTGGGTTTCATCTTCATAATTAAAGCAATAATTTTGGACAGAAGTGGAGTCCTCCAAGCTGTTAATGATTGTCTGCTGGGGTTGTAGGCACCGAGGAAAGCCGAGGACCTTTCATCCAACTGGTCATTAACGGGCTAGAAAGGTCCGCTCTGAAGGTCATTGTGTTTCTATTTCAAGTCAGGAAAAGGTTGCCATCCCCTGAGCCCCAAAAAGAAATGTGGTTGAGAAAAATAAGCATTGGTTTCAAAAGAAATACATTGAGATACAGTAAAAGCAAAAGCAGGACTTCTTGTGAAATGGTTAGCGCAGTGTTTTTCAACCTTTTTTGAGCCGCGGCACATTTTTTACATTTACAAAATCCTGGGGCACACCACCAACCAAAATGACACAAAATGACACTCGAACACAGTCATATATAGAGTTAATATGTTTTTAAATGTGAAACCTGGACCTGTTTTGATGAACACAACATAGATATCCTGGCAGGAATGGTAGAAAGACACAAACTTCCCACACAGAACTCCCATAACCAAGAGAAAATACTATAAGAGTTTGGTGGACATTGACCTCTAACACAGTAATACATATAGTTAATATGTTTTTAAATGTATTTATACACTCAGTGTGAAACCTGGGCCTGTTTCGATGAACACAACATCGATATCCTGGCAGGAATGGCAGAAAGACACAAACTTCCCACACAATGACACTCTAACACAGTAATACATATAGTTAATATGTTTTTAAATGTATTCATACGCTCAGTGTGAAACCTGGGCCTGTTTCGATGAACACAACATAGATATCCTGGCAGGAAAGGCAGAAAGACACAGACTTCCCACACAGAACTCCCATAACCAAGAGAAAATACTATAAGAGTTTGGTGGACACTGACCTTGGGTTTTGGAGTTGTAGTTCACCTATATCCAGAGAGCACTGTGGACTCAAACAATGTTGGATCAGGACCAAACTTGGCATGAATCCTCAATATGCCCAAATGTGAACACAGATGGAGTTTGGGGGAAAATAGACCTTGACATTTGGGAGTTACAGTTTCTGGGATTTATAGTTAACACACAATCAAAGAGCATCCCGAACTCTTGCAACAATGGAATTGAACCAAACTTGGCATATTGAACTCTCATTACCAACAGAAAGTACTGAAAGGGTTTGCTTGGGAATTGACCTTGAGTTTGGAAGTTGTAGTTCACCTACACCCAGAGAGCACTGTGGGCAGGAGGGGGAAGAAAGGGTATTGGAGGTTCCAATTTCCCACGGCACACCTGATGATCGCTCACGGCACACTAGTGTGCCACGGCACACTGGTTGAGAGACACTGGGCTAGCGTCTTGGTCGGTTCTTTTTGTCTTCGCCTTTCCAGTAGTTTTTAAAGAATGATAAGGTTGGAAAAACAGCTAACATGTTTTGCATACTATTGGCAGGCCCGGATTACCCATAAGGCCACTCTAGGCCATGGCCTAGGGTGGCAGCCATGAGGGGGCGGCAGGTCTGGACCCCACAAAAAAAATTTAAGTTCGATCTTCGGGCGTTCCTGCGCCTGCGAGCGGACTGCCATAGGCCCTAGGGCCTCTGACGCTGCTTCCCGCCGCCCCCTCCTCGCTCGCGTCGGCCCCGCCCCTCCTTCCTGCGCTCAGAACCGGTGTGTCCCATCTTCCGTGGAATACTAAATTTTCCAAGTCGCCTCAGCGTCCACCTCCGCAAAGGAGCTTTCACACCAGTTCTGAGCGCATTTGCGCGGCCGGCTTGCGCCCAGTTCTTGGAACACCATGTTCACCTAGGCATTACGCTACGGTTCCCCGGCTTTCTTTGCCTCTCCAGAAACTCCCGCCAGTTCTGAGCGCATTGGCGTGGCCTGTCAGCTTTTGTGGTGAACTGAGCACGGTTTGTTTACCTTTTCCCTTTGATACTTCCCTCAGATACTTACCTTATAACCTTGGAACATTCCCCTTCCTCGAACTGCTGTCCTAAACTACCTGTCTGGACTCCGCCGTTGCTTTAAGGAGGTACTGTACTCTATAGCAGTTTAAGTTCCATCCCGGTGAGTTTCATACCGCATGGTGTACTAATGTGCGCTTGTAATTGATGCTCTATGTTAGAGATACTATATTATATACATACGACTTTAGGATTAGCAATTGTGATGCAGATAATTATCAATTGTGATGCTATATCCACCTGAATATATTTCTTTATATATTTAGACCAGTTCTTAGTGTGTTTGGGCATAATGCCTCGCTATCCAACTAGGCAGCCGGACCTCCCCACCCTCCGGGCACCCCAGCCACAGTATCTCCATCTTTGCTGGATTCACCCTCAATCTACTGGGACGCAGCCAGGCCCGGATTACCCATAAGGCCAGACTAGCGCATGGCCTCGGGTGGCGGATTTTGGGGGTGGCATTTCCGGCCCTGAAGGAAGTTGTGAAAGAAGGAGTGGCGTCCGCCCGCGGGACAAGGAGCCGGGGGGAAGTCCCGCCACCCCTAGGGCGATTGACGCGGTGGGCGCCACTCCTTCCTTTCACTGAAGGGAGGAGGTGCACCGGTGCGAGCGCGGCAGCGGGGGAAGCCGCGTGTCCCCCTAGGGGCGGGACTTCCGGCGGCACCTTGTGCATCATGCCGGCAGCGGCTCCGCCCCTCCTCTCTTCAGTGAAGGGAGGGGGCGGAACCGGCGAGAAGGAGAAGGCACCGCTGGAAGTCCCGCCCCTAGGGAGACTCACGCGGCTTTCGCCGCTGCCGCCCCGCTCGCCCATGCCCCAAACACGGTGGGGAAAGCCGCGTGAGTCGCCCTAGGGGCGGGACTTCCAACGGCGCCTTATGCGTCACGCCGGTTCCGCCCCCTCCTTTCACTGAACGGGGGAGGGGTGGAGCCGCTGCCAGCGTGACACACAAGGCGCCGCCGGACGTCCCGCCCCTAGGGCGACACGCGGCATCCCCGCGGCCCGCACTTGCAGCGGTGCACCTCCTCCCTTCAGTGAAGGGAGGAGGTGCGCCGCTGCGAGCACGGCGGCAGTGGCGGAAGCCGCGTGAGTCGCCCTAGGGCGGGATTTCCGGCGGCGCCTTGTGCGTCACGCCGGTTCCGCCCCTCCTTTCACTGAACAGGGGGAGGGTGGGCCGCTGCCGGCGTGACACACAAGGCGCCGCCGGAGTCTCCGGCCCTAGGGCGACTCACGCGGCTTCCCCACCGCTGCGCTTGCACCGGTGCACCTCCTCCCTTCAGTGAAGGGAGGAGGTGCGCCGCGCGAGCCCGGGCGGCAGTGGGGAAGCCGCGTGAGTCGCCCTAGGGGCGGGATTTCCGGCGGCGCCTCAGCGCCACGCCCCGCCCCACCCCCGCAAGAGGCCCCGCCCCCGGGGGCAGCATTTAGACCGGGCGGCCTTGGGAGGCACAGGCCGCTAATCCGGCCCTGGACGCAGCCACCCAGTATCGGCTTCAAGGCACTGTTGGAAACAAGAGGGTACTGAGTTCGGTTGGCCTTCCATCTTCAGAACGAGCTGGGTGTCATCAGTTTACAGTGTCTAGCAACTAGTACTTTTGCCCTTGTTTAGTTTCTTCCAAAAGAGCCTGGACAGCGACCTGCTGAAGGTATTTAGCTGAAGCTCCTGCACTGAGCAGGGGGTTGGACTGGTTGGCCCATGAGACACTTCCCAATGCCATGACTCTATGATGGAGAAAGATGTGTGGCCGAGAGAAGCGTTATTTAAACCTCCCCCCACCCCTTGTTTCCCTCAAAGAGACATATGTCTCTATTGTCAGTTGAGTTTCCTGTGTTTAACCCTTACTACCTCTTGCCCGATTATGGCTAATAAAGCTTGACAGTCGGAGGGTTAATCCAGACATGGGTCTCCTGCTTTCTCCTCAGGAAGCCGCCTGTCCCTGAGAGCTTTCTGGCCTGCTGCAAGACTATATCCCCCCAGGGTGCCATTGGAGCCAAGCACCGCTCTGCTCCTATTGTCTGCCAAATGGGCACCAATTAAGTCAACTGTTCTCCAATTAGAATCCGAAGGAATTTATCTTGTTTCTCTTGTGTTCGGGACTCCTGAGCCAAAAGGGGCCATTCATGGAGTCGGGTATACAGCCGTGCGTGGGTGCACAGAGCCAGGGGTGGGATGGGAGATGAAATAAATAAATAGAAGGCCTCTCCTGCAATGCGATACTCCTGGGTTTTTCCGACCATCCATTCAAAGGGCTCAATTCAGGGATGTGACAGGGGCCTCGCTCGCCTCCAGGGAGCTTTTATCAGCAAACGGATTTGCGCAGGAGACCCAATTGGCGGCAGCTTTTGCTAGTATGTTCCATTTAGGAAAACTTGGTTAGCACCGTTAGACAAACGCCGCAATCAACGCGCAGTGAATGAATTAAAGAGCCCACACAGTCTTATTATGCGTAATTGATCTGATAGTATCTACATTTCTCTTCCAGGAGTGGGACATTGTTGAGGGGAGTGTTTGGGGGGGGGGGCTGCTGGGACATGTCTAAAACCATTTTAAATGACAAGTATGAATCATTCGAGTTTAGGTTGGCACACAAACTTCCATCAGCGAAGCAACTTTGCAGGTGTTATGCTCCAAATGGTGTTGCATTCAAATGCAAGCAGAGGGTAAAGCTATATGGTTGAGCAAACCCCTAAAAACTTCACTTGGCCCAATTGTCAATACGCTCCCCAGACCCATTCCATGGTCAGAAAAAAAGGTTATTCCAACCAGGCATGTAGCTTCAGCCCCCCCGCCCCCCAAAATTCTCAGGGTGGTCCGCGAGAAGGCCTTACTGGTACATTATTTAAACTGTTATGTTTATTCATATTGATTGATTGATTTTGATTGATTTTATTATTTATGAGTCGCCCTCCACGTCAGTGCTCCGGGTGACTTACACATAAAACACATAAAAGAGTTCAATAGTTAAAAGCTAAAAGAATAGGAAGATTAATTAAAATAGTTCCAGTAACTCAGGCCAAGTCTAAGGGTGTCCTTAGCCGTAAGCCTTCGGAAGAGCCAGGTCTTCAGTGCGGTCAGGAACTGGGAATGTCCCGGATGGCTCTCTGATCCGCCGGCATCAAGTTCCAAAAGAACAGGGGCCGCGATGGAAAAGGCTCTCCGTCTCGTGGTGTCGAGGCGGGCCTCACTCACACCTGGGATGCGGAGAAGGTCCCTGTTTCCTGAACGCGCGACCTTAAATGAGCTGGTTCGACAAGCGGTCTTTTTTAAATAAGCTGGGCCGGCACCATGGAGGGCCTTAAAGGTAAGTGACAAGACCTTGTGGATGGCTCTGAGCTCGACTGGCAGCCAGTGCAGGCGCTGTAGAGATGGCGCGATATGGCATCTCAGTGGTGTCCCAGTGAGGAGTCTGGCGGCTGCATTCTGCACTAGCTGGATTTTACGAGTGGTTGACTGCGGCAACTCCACGTACAAGGCATTACAGTAGTCCAGCCGTGATGTCACTGTGGCATGGACCACCGTAGCCAGCGCATCTGATGGAAGGTAAGGTGCCAGTTGACGTGCCTGGCGCAGGTGGAAGAAAGCTCCCTTACTTGTCGCAGCAACCTGGGCCTCCAGTGAGAGTCTCGAGTCTAGTATCACACCGAGACTCTTCACCGACATGATCTGATCACCATGCTCATTATATCCCACATTAATGGGGTTATTGGGATAACAATACAAAAGGTTTGCTAGGGTAGACCCTCTTCCACCCAGTCTCAGCCCCCACCCCCCACCCCGAATCAAAATCCTGGCTACGGCCCTGATTCCAACTAATTTTTACAGTATTTGTGTGTTTTGGCTGTGCTGTGTGACCCGCCTTAAATCATGGAGAGAGGTGGAATAGGAATAAAATAACAACGACAACATCAACAACACCAACAACATCAACATCAATACTGGCTGCGTGCCAGTAGATTGAGGGTGAATCCAGCAAAGATGGAGATACTGTGGCTGGGCCGCCCGGTTGGTGGGGAGGCCCGACTGCCTAGCTTGGATGGCGAGGCATTACGCCCAACATCCTCAGTTAAGAGCCTTGGGGTCGTTTTTGACCCGTTGCTGTCGATGGAGGCCCAGGTCTCCAGCGTCAGCAAAACCGCCTTTTTCCATCTGCGGCAAGCTAAGCGTCTGGCCCCCTACCTATCCAGAGACGACCTGGCTGCGGTGCTCCAAGCCACAGTCATCTCAAGACTGGACTACTGTAATGGCCTTTACATCGGCCTGCCCTTGTCAGTGATCCGGAATCTTAAGCTCGTCCAGAATGCTGCTCACTGGAGCCCCAGTGAGATGTCACATAACACCTATCCTCCAGCAGCTCCATTGGCTTCCGGTCGAGCACCGGATCACCTTCAAGGTGATGGTGTTAACTTTCAAGGCCTCACATGGTCTGAAGCCGCTGTATTTGAGGGACCGTCTTTTCCCCTACCAACCCCAGAGGTCACTTCGTTCCGAACAAATGAACCTCCTTGAAGTACCGACCTTCAAAGCAATCCGTCTTACATTGACCTGGCGCAGAGCCTTTTCTGTAGTGGCTAGGCATGTTTTAGAATCCCAAAATGGCGATTCTTATATCAAATGGGGGGGGGGGATTTTTTTTTGTTTAGTAAAAGAAAGACTTACAAAAAAATTCCAAAAATTTCTGAAATGTAACTTAATTACTTACGAAAATTCGTTAGTAGTTCTAAAGTAGGCAAAGCAGGGAAACAGAACTGATACTGTTTTAAACACAGGCAAATCAAGGGGCAACATTTCCCTTGGTTTCCTCGCAGGGAGATATAAAGCATTAATATATTATTATTATTAATAATATTATTAAAGGACAGGGTTCCTTTGCAGGGACACATATAATGCATTAATATATTATTATTATTAATATTATTAAATAAATGCCTAGGCCTACCTCTGGTGCAGGCCTTGCTAATCTGTAGAGTTCTCCTCACTCCATCTTTTTTCCCCATTCAGTTTTACCATAGCAGTCTAGGACCTCCGTTGGAACTCTATGGCTTTTCTTGATTCTGAACTCTTCCTTCTCCTCTCCGTGCTCTTTTCACTCCTGCTGCCCTTCTCTCAGCAGTTCTTATGTCCTCCTACTCTGTCCTTCTATCTAAACCCCTTCCTAGGTGTTTAAATCGCTTTTTCGTCAGTCCTCCAGCCCCTCTAGGAGTCCCGATTTCGGGCTCTCTATCGTTTCCAGCTCCCTTTTCACTTCCTGGAAGAGGCCTTCCACTCTAATTAGGCTGCAAGCATGGAAAGGCCCCGATTTCACTGTGAGTTATGTCTGCAAAGCTATTTTGGAGGGGAAATTTTCCTGTTGGGGGACATCCGAAATATTTAATAATCTAACGAAATTTTGGGCCCAGGGGGTGCGTAAAAGAAAGTCCACTTCCGGGATTGGCCTTGCAATCCATATAAACTTGAAAGGCCCATTACATACGAATCACTTACGATTTCTTTTAATTTCCGTTTCATTTTTCTCATGCCTAGTAGTGGCGCCGTCAATATGGAACACTCTTTCTAGCGATGTATGGACCATGCAGGACCTTTTCTCCTTCTGCAAGGCCTGCGAGACTCACCTTTTCTGGCTAGCCTTTGATTGCTAGGCCAGAAATCTTTTTAAGCTAGTTTAATATGTATGCTTTTACCTCTGTGTGTTTTACCTGATTGTAAGCGTCGGGGAGTGGTGGCGTACAAGTCCAAATAATAAATAAATAAATAACAATGTCAAACTCCTCTGGGACTTTTTTGAGCACAAGACTCCTGATCTCAGAATCGTGTAAAAAAACAAAGTATGGATAGTCGATGTCACAATCCCAGGTGACAGCAAGATTGCAGAGAAACAACTGGAAAAGCTGGCACGATATGAGTATTTAAATCGTTTGTACATTTGTGTACATGTGTTTGTACATGTATGTGTACCCTGATGTTTGTACATCCTGATGTTCGTACATTTCTGATGCTGATCATTGACCGTAATAAATCTTGTGTGTGAGGATTTAAAGATCGAACTGGAAAGACTCTGGCACAAGCCAGTCAAGGGGGTCCCAGTGGTGATGGGCACACTGGGTGCAGTGCCTCAAGACCTTGGCCTGCACTTAAACACAATCGGCGCTGACAAAATTACCATCTGTCAGCTGCAGAAGGCCACCCTACTTGGATCTGCATGCATTATTTGCCAATACATCACACAGTCCTAGACACTTGGGAAGGGTCCGACGTGTGATCCAATACAACAGCCAGCATAATGATCTTGTTTGCTGTGTACTAATCTTCTAGTCACACAGATAATTATAATTATAATTATTATTTTACTACACAATGAGAATAGTTCACCTCAAACATGATCACTATCCGGGCTTTTGTATTTGATCACACACACACACACACACAACAACAACAACAAAACTTTATTACGGTCACTGACCAGCACAAAGCAGGCACAAGCGCTCTAAGAAGAGAAGGACAACTCCCCAGTAAACAGTTATTTAAAATTAGATTACAAATCAGTATAAAATATATTTCAAAAGACAGGATATTGTTGCCTTACGGTGTCAATCATCATCCGTCTGATATTAAGAGCAGCAGCACAGAACTTAGCAACGCGTTGAGCGCTGTGCTGGTGGTTGTGCAAACTACCCGTAGGTTCAACCAAACCAGAGTGGTCTCAACTAAGAAGCAGGACTAAGTGCACCCAACCCGTTTAAATATGGTGAAACAAACCCTAACTGCATCTATACTGGCTTGATTGACGCCCAGTGTCGCACATCGGCCGAGAACCAGGACCCTTTAAGAACATAAGAAGAGCCATGCTGAATCGGACCTCAGCCCATCTAGTCCAGCATTCTGTATCACACAGTGGCCCACCAGTTGTACACGGGGATCTCGAGCAGAAGGGAGGGCAAAACCCTGACCTGCTCCCGACCCCCACAACCAGTACCCAGGGAAATCCTGCCTACCTCAACCAACTCCGAGGTGGCACTTGGATGTCCTTTTCAGTAACTACCGATACACTTGGTATCCATGAATCTGTCTAATCCTGCCTTGAAGCTGTCCAGGCTGACAGCTGTCACAACCTCCTCTGGAAGTGAGTTCCATAACCCAATGACCCTCTGGGTGAAGAAATATTTCCCTTTATTAGTCCTAATTTTCCTACCTTGGAGCTTCAGGGAGTGTCTAGTCCTAGTGTTTTGTGACAAAGAAAATATTTTTTCTTTATTCACCTTTTCTATCCCATGCATGATTTTATACACTTCGATCAAGTCACCTCTTAGACGCCGTCTTTCAAGGCTGAAAAGACCAAGGCGTTGCAACCTGGTTTCATAAGGGAGCCGCTCCATCCCTTGGATCATTCTTGTTGCCCTTTTCTGTAACTTTTCCAGTTCCGTTATATCCTTCTTGAGGTGCGGTGACCAGAATTGTACACAGTACTCCAGATGTGGCCTCACCATAGATTTGTAGAGAGGTAATACAACATTTGCTGACCTATTTTCGATTCCCTTTCTGATCATGCCTAGCATAGAATTTGCTTTTTTCACTGCTGCTGCGCACTGGGTAGACATCTTCATTGAGCTGTCCACCAAGACCCCAAGATCCCTTTCCTGGTTTGTCTCGGAAAGCTTTGACCCCATCAATTGGTAGGTGTAGTTGGGGTTCTTTGCCCCGATGTGCATGACTTTACACTTGTTTAGGTTAAAATGCATTTGCCACTTTGTTGCCCATTCACTCAATTTCGAGAGATCTTTCTGGAGCTCTTTGCAATCAGTTTCATTTTTAACTACCCTGAACAATATTTAAATATTCACACAACCACAGCTGGAAATAACTGTCTATTTATTGAAGTAAGCAATGTCCAAAATAATAAGACTGAGGTGAGTTCTTCTCCTGGGCACCTGTTGACAAATGAGCGACTGGAACCAGTAACCACTGCTGAGCAACCGGGGTCTGGGCTGGCAGGGCAACCGGAAGCACAACATATAATAACAGTAAACATGAAAATAGCCAAGGCAAAAACAATCGAGAAAATCCCAGGAAATGTTCCCAAAGCCTCAGGCTAATTAAGTTGTAAGGTCTCTGAATATAAATCCACTAAGAAGCAACAGAACTTAAAACTAGGATAGTCCCAAAAAAGGCAAGCTCAAAGTTCTGTCATGAATGACCAAAAAATCATGAAATCAGGAGTTCATGGAACTGCTTGCAGTCGAATCGAAAGTTGACCAGGAACTGAACTTCAACCTTCACAGGGCTAATAACAAGATCTCAACATTCTAACATTTCCCTCCCTTTTCCTGGGAAAGTCACAGCTGTGGCTAGAATCAGCAAGCCAGGTGTCTCAATTCCCGCCCACTGGACTCTCAGAAAAACTAAATTCCCCTTAACTGCTTTTCCAGAGTTTCATCACCTTGGCCCTGCACTGAAAATGTATTTATTATTTATTTCAGGATTTTACCCCGCTCTTCTCAACCCCCGAGGGGAGACTCAGAGCGGCTTACAGTACGGCACAATTCGATGCCCACATCACAACAGCATAAAACCCCCAAACTCCACAACAATTAAAATACATTAAGGTACATTAAAATACAGTTTCAGCAGCATCATACACAGTCATTCCAAGTTAAAACAATATTCAATCCATAAAAACATTGACCCTCTTCATCCATTCCATTAAAATCCCCATCTAACATGCTGCCTAGTGCTGGTGTGCAAATGCCTGGTCCCAAAGCCAGGATTTTACCTTTTTCCTGAATGCCAGGAGGGATGAGGTGGACCGTACCTCAATAGGGAGCGCATTCCACAGGCGGGGAGCCACCACCGAGAAGGCCCTGTCCCTCGTCCCCACCAGCCGCATTTGAGAAGTCGGCGGGAGCGAGAGCAGGGCCTCCCCGGATGATCTTAGATTGCGAGGTGAGACGTAGCGGCTGATGCGTTCGGACAAGTAAGCTGGGCCAGAACCGTATAGAGCTTTAAAGGTCAAAACCAGCACTTTGAATTGAGCTCGGAATTGGACAGGCAGCCAGTGGAGCTGGCACAACAGGGGGGGTGGTATGCTCCCTGTATGTAGCTCCTGTTAGTAATCTGGCTGCCGCCCGCTGGACTAATTGCAATTTCCGAACTGTCTTCAAAGGCAGCCCCACGTAGAGTGCGTTGCAGTAATCTATTCGGGATGTGACCAGAGCGTGGATGACCGTAGCCAGATCAGACTTCCCAAGGTACGGGCGCAGCTGGCGCACGAGTCTCAACTGGCAAAAGCCCCCGCCACTGCTGAGACCTGGGGTTCCAGGCTCAGCGATGAGTCCAGGATCACTCCCAAGCTGCGAACCTGCATCTTCAGGGGGAGTGTAACCCCATCCAACACAGGTTGTAACCCTATGCCCTGTTCGGCCTTACGACTGACCAGGAGGACCTCTGTCTTGTCTGGATTTAGTTTCAATTTGCTAGCCCTCATCCAGTCCGACACAGCAGCCAAGCACCGGTTCAAAGTCTGGACAGCCTCCTTGGTGACAGGTGGGAAGGAGTGACAGATCTGGACGTCATCTGCGTACAGATAACACCTTACTCCGAAACTCCGAATGATCTCTCCCAGCGGTTTCATGTAGATGTTAAACAACATCGGGGACAGAACTGAACCCTGAGGGACTCCACAGGACAACGGCTGTGGAGCCGAACAGGTGTCACCCAATGACACCTTCTGGGTACGACCTTCCAGGAAGGATTGGAGCCACTGCAAAGCAGTACCCCCAAGCCCCATGTCTGCAAGGCGACCCAGAAGGATACCCAGAAGGATACCGTGGTCAATGGTATCGAAATTGCACAGATCCTTGCACACCACCACAACCCACAACCCGTGAAGCCACAGAAGCCACAGGCCCAACACCCAGGACAATAAAGACTGAGGTGAGTTCTTCTCCTGGGCACCTGTTGACAAATGAGCGACTGGAACCAGTAACCACTGCTGAGCAACCGGGGTCTGGGCTGGCAGGGCAACAACAAAAGCAGCAGAAGTTTTCAAAGTCACAGAATCGAACTGTCATGCTATTATAGATCAGTGAAAGGGGTCTTGAAGGCTGTGAAAAGGGTCTTGAAGGCTGGTAGCAGACCACACCTGGTGAAATGAATCCGGGAATCATTTCACTAGCCTTGGGTTAGCAGAGTACATATTTGGTTCCAGCTTCCAAGAGGAATTTTCAGGCCTTTGGATCCTTGTAGCTCCATGCAGGCTGAAGAACCGGCTTCCTTCGATTCAGCAGCAGCACCATTAGCAAACAGAAAATAGTTCCCCAGACAACAGCTTTAAGGGGGTTTACAAGATGAGATTTACTCCGCTGCGACCAACTGTAGCACCAAAGTAGCATATTAGAAATAAATAGAGCAAGACCCGGCCTAAATGGCTTACACTTCACAGCAATCCGAAGATAACTGTTCTTTTATATTATCATTTCCTGGAAAGATTTGTTTTGGAGGGAGAGAATCATTGTTACTTGCATATAATATGACTAAAGTCCAGCCAGTCATGTGGACATCTTCATCTTCCACATGTTGACCTTGTATGGTGGCAGATAAGGGCTTTATCTTTGGGTTGGGGTATTTCAGGACTGAGTCTTTCTTGAAACCATAGAGTGATAGTGTTTGAACACTTCCACGTTGTATTTTTGTGTGCTTTTGTGTGCATGAATTCCTTGACGCCTTTATCAAAAGGAACCGTTAAGAGCTGAAAGCCAATGGACGAATATTCTGTGTACATAGCTGAAAAAATTGAACAAAACACCCATCTTTTTCTCCCTCATAAATAATTTGCCCCACAGCTATCTCACCCCCCTGTTTTTATCTTTATTCCTTCTATGAAGTGAGCCTGAAGAAAATGGAAGTCCTCTACCAGCCCGCACCACAGGAAGAACACCATCATCCGCATGTCAGCTTAGGCAAATCTGTGCTTAAGTCCGTTCAGCAGTTCACCTCCCTGGGAAGCATCATCTCTTCAGATGCCAAGATTGACAAAGAGATAGATCACAGATTAGCAAAGGCATAGAGTACATTCGCAAGGCTTCACAAAAGAGTGGAGCAACAAACACCTGAGGCAAACCACCAAAATCAGTATGTACAGAGCTATCGTACTGTCTATTCTCCTTTATGGGTCTGAAATGTGGGTCACTTATTGCCAACACCTACAACTCCTCAAACGCTTTCATCAGCGCTGTCTTCGCACAATCCTAAATATAAAGTGGATCAACTATATGATGAATGTTGCTATCCTTGAGCAAGCAGGAATCACCAGCACTGAGGCCATGCTATTGAGAACACAGCTGCGCTGGGCAGGGCACATCTCTAGGATGGAGGACCACCGCCTCCCAAAGATACTACTCTACGGTGAACTCGCCATGGGTCAGCGCAAGAGAGGTGCCCCCCCAAAAAGATATGAGGACTCCCTGAAACAACATCTCAGGCTCGGCCAGATTGATCACCAACAATGGTCCACCCTGGCCTCACATCGGGAGGCATGGAGACGCACTATCCACAGTGCTGCGGCCTCTTTTGAGAAGACATGCTGAATGGGTCTCGAAGAGAAACGACCACGCAGAAAGAACCGCAATTTGGAAACAACATCACCCAAGGAGACTTTCCGCTGTGCTTTCTGCAACCGAACTTGCATATCTCAGATTGGCCTTTTTAGTCATCAACGCGCTTGTAAAAAGCGTGGGATGAGTCCTTCCTAAGAATCTTCGTTCACGAAGTAATGCCAAGAGAGAGAGAGAATTCTGTACATGCGGCCCGCTCATTGTCCTGCATCATAAATGATTTTTTGAACTGTAATTTTATATTGATTGTTGTATTTTTAGTTTATATTCCATGTAATTGATTATGTCATTTTTGATTGATTTTATTTTGCTGTTGTGTTGTTGGGCTTGGCCTCATGTAAGCTGCCCCGTGTCCCCATTGGGGAGATGGTGGCAGGGTACAAATAAAGTTTATTATTATTATATTATTATTATCTTACATTGATGACACTTATAGCAATGGCTCCCAGTGAACATGATGCACTAGATAATAGATATACATTACTGGAGATAGCATCATAGGTGCTTCAAAACATTGTCCCATTGTGGACTTCCTCCAAAGCAGGGCTGTCCAACTTCTACCGGCCCAGGGGCCTGAATTCCGGTCACTGATGACCTGGGGGGCTGTAGGGTCTGCCCCCGCCCCCGGCTCCGTCCCCACCCCGGCTCCACCCCCGGCTCCCCCCCCCCTCCCCCTGCTCCAATTTACTTACAATTCCTAGTTGCATTATTAATTATAAAATAAATATAATATTTTACTAACATTAAATGCAGGGGGGCATTCAAATACACAATTACATAATAATAACATAAAGGTTAGCCTACCTTCCCAAACGCAGCCGGACCCACGAGCAGCCGGACCACGAGCAGAGGCGACGACCGAGTGAGGCAGCAGCCGGGAAGGTACAAATCACGTCTGCGTGGGCCGCAGGGATTAAGTAGCCGAGATTTCGGCAACAGGAGTATCGCGAGACTACGGAAGCCACACGGGATTTCGCTCTCAACGCAAGCGAGATTTCGCGTTGAGAGCGAAATCCCGTGTGGCTTCCGTAGTCTTGCGATACTTGCTCCGAAACCCAGAAGTGGGTAATTTTTAAAAATATTTTAATTTAATTAATTAATTAATTTTTATTAAAAAGCTTAGGGGGCCGTAGGGAAGGGGCTGGGGGGCTGTATACGGCCCCCGGGCCGCCAGTTGGACAGCCCTGCTCCAAAGCATATCAATAACACTTATGGTGTCATAGCATTGTTCACAAGCGAAGTCCAGATTGTGTGGTTGCTTCCCATGCCAAAGTCATAAATCCCCATCCGTGGAAAAACAAAAACCACACACACAAAGCCACACATAGTGAGGCCAAGATCATTTGGGGCAAAGCCACAACATTAAAACTTTTTGAAACCAATGAGGAATGTAGCTTGATATGCCCAGAGAGGCAGTAAATTGGCTTTCCTTTCCAAATATGCTGTGACATTTGAGAACCGCTCCGATCTTTGGGGAGCGGGGTGTGAGCTAGTGTGTTTGTGGAAGCAATCTCCTCCAACAACACAGTATGGCTGGTATTAATTTATTATTTCTCATTCCATAATGGCGTGCTTGTAGAAGAAATACGGAGAAAAAGAAAACTCTTCGAAGTGTGATCAAAAACAGTGTGATAACAGTGACAAGGAGAACCTGTCACCAATTTTTAATCGCAGAAGTGATTCTTGGATTGAGAAATGAAATGTTGCAAATGTATAAAAGAACGTAAATCCATAAAATATTGGAAGGTATGTTATGGCAGTGTTTCCCAAGCAGTGTGCCGGGGCACACTAGTGTGCCGTGAGCCATCATCAGGTGTCCCGTGGGAAATTGGAACCTCCAAGAAGGGGGGGGGGAGAGTCTAGTGTGTTGAAGTATAAAAACCCTAAGAAACCTACCTCGAAAAAGGCACAAAATTACAAACACCCCCCCCCCACCCGTTGTCTACTTGGTCTCTCCCTCTCCATGCATTGGGAAGGCCCGCCTCCCTTTCCCCAAGTAGAGACCTCCTCTTGCCTCCTGGGGGTTCTGTGTGGGAAGTTTGGCCCAGTTCTATCATTGGTGGGGTTCAGAATGCTCTTTGATTGTAGGGGAACTATAAATCCCAGCAACTACAACTCCCAAATGTCAAGGTCTATTTCCCCTGAACTCCATCTGCGTTCATATTTGGGCATATTGAGTATTCATGCCAAGTTTGGTCCTGATCCAACATTGTTTCAGTCCACAGTGCTCTCTGGATATAGGTGAACTACAACTCCAAAACTCAAGGTCAATGCCCACCAAACTCTTATAGCATTTTCTCTTGGTTATGGGAGTTCTGTGTGGGAAGTTTGTGTGTTTCTGCCATTCCTGCCAGGATATCTATGTTGTGTTCATCGAAACAGGCCCAGGTTTCACACTGAGTGTATAAATACATTTAAAAACATATTAACTATATGTATTACTGTGTTAAAGTGTCATTTTGGTTGGTGGTGTGCCCCAGGATTTTGCAAATGTAAAAAGTGTGCCGCGGCTCAAAAAAGGTTGGGAAACACTGTGTTATGGTACCAGACCTTGATTGGTTTTTGCTTGTTTCATTCTCTTGGGCCCCATCTACACTAGCATAAATTTATTTATTTATTTATTTATTTATTTATTTATTTATTTATTTATTAATTATTGGATTTGTACACCACCACTCCCAAAGGCTCAGGGCAGCTTACAGCATAATGTGTCAACACAAAGATAAAAATACAGTAAAACAATAAAATGCAATAAAACACAGTGAAACACAAATGGGAATTTCCAAGCATTCGAAGGCCTGCCTGAATAACTGTGTCTTACACGCTCTGCGAAAGGTGTTCGAATTTCGCAGAGCTCGTGTCTCAGGGGGAAGTGCCTTCCACAATGTTGGGGCGATGATAGAAAAGGCGCTTCACCTGGTTGAAGTCAAATGGAAAGATTTTACACTGGGAATGTTTAGAAGATTCAGATCTTCTTAGCATAGTGATCTTGGGGGTTATATATGGAATCAGGCGATCCCGTAGGTACACTGGCCCCAGACCATATAAGGCCTTGAAAATAAGAACACCTTGAACGTGATCCGGTGTTCGATAGGTAGCCAGTGCAGACCCTGCAGGACTGGAGTTATACGGCAGGTCGCGGGCTGCCCTGCGAGCAGCCGGGCTACAGCATTCTGCACTAGCTTAAGTTTCCGGATCACGGTCAAGGGCAGGCCAATGTAAAAAGCGTTACAGTAGTCAAGTCTTGAGATGACCATGGCTTGGATCAGTCTTTCTCAACCAGTGTGCCGTGGCACACTAGTGTGCCATGACAGACCTCCTGCTGTGCCGTGAGAAAAGCTCTCTGCCCCCCTTCCTCCCCCTCCTGCCGAACTCCTGCTGCTTGGGGGAGGAAGAAGGGCCAGGCAGTGGTGAAGAAAAGAAGAAGGGACCGGGCGCCGCCTCCTTTGGCCGTTTCCCCAGCCAGCCGCCAATCCGCCATGACTCCCACCATGACTCTCGCCCCTCGCTCGCTGAAGCCGCCTGGAGGAGCCCCACCCACTGAAGCCCATCCACCGCTCATGCTCCTCCTCCGCGTGGCTTCAGCGAGTGAAGGGTGGGAGTCATGGCGGAGAGCGGCGCTGGGGAGAGGGGCCAAGGGGCCAAGGCTTCAGCTCCCAGCTTCCCCAGCCATAAGGGGACAGTGCCAAGCCAGCATTGTGCCCCCTCAAGGCTGGAGAAGCTGTGGGAGAGCTGAAGCCGGGAGGATGAGGCGAGGCATGGCATGGCCTGTAGGAGAGTTGAAGCTTGGGGGAGGGGCGGGGCTCTTCCCCCTCCCCCAGCTTCGGCACTCCCAGCAGCTGCTCCAACCTTGAGGGGACAGTGCCAGGCCAGCATTGTGCTGGCTCTGCCACTGCTAGCCTGGCACTGCCCCCTCAAGGCTGGGAGCAGCTGCTGGGAGAGGTGAAGGCGCCCCCTCCCGGCTTTGGCACTCCCAGCAGCTGGGCAGCCATTCTTTACTGTTAGTGTGTCATTTTGGTTGGTGGTGTGCCCCTGATTTTTTAAATGTTAAAAGTGTGCTATGGCTCAAAAAAGGTTGGGAAACACTGGCTTGGATGACCGTGGCTAGGTCGTTCCGGGATAGATAGGGGGCCAAACACCTTGCCTGTCGCAGATGGAAGAATGCAATTCTGCTGACAGTGGAGATTTGGGTCTCCATTGACAGCAGAGGGTCCAAATGGACACCCAGGCTTTTTACTGATGATGAGAGGCGTAATGCCTTGCCATCCAGGGTCAGCAGTTGGATTTCCCTATTGCCCGGATGACCCAACCAGATGATCTCCGTCTTCACCGGATTCACTTTCAACCTGCTGGCTTGCAGCCTTCCAGTAACGGCTTCAAGGCATAGATGGAAATTATTGGGTACAGAGTTCGGCTGGCCTTCCATCCTCAGAAAGCTCAAGCCAAGCTGGTACGTAGCTTTTGGATTGAGCTTTTGTTAGAGCCTAATGGAATTAAACAAGCAAAAACCAATGTGGGTTTGGTACTGTAACAAACTTTCCAATGTTTTATAGTTTGCAAATTTGTTTATTATTAATTTGCAATTTCTGATTTCTAAATCCAAGAATCACTTCCATTCTGTCGTTGAAAATTGGGGAAAAAATATATTTCCCCTGAAATACTAATGCGAAAATATATTTTGTAATAATATTATTTTCACGGGTCATTTCCATGTCAACACAGCTGTGATTGTACATAAATGTTTCAGTCGATTTTTAAATGTGCAATCCTATGCTGCCACGTGTCCTGCCACGACCTAGCCACAGTGGTCCAAGCCACGGTCATCTCAAGATTGGACTACTGTAATGCTCTCTACATTGGCCTTCCCTTGTCAGTGATCTGGAAGCTGAAGCTGGTGCAGAACGCTGCAGCTCGGCTACTGGCAGGTCTACCATCCTCCTGCCACGTGGCGCCTGTTCTGCGTGAACTGCACTGGCTTCCGATTGAGCACCGGATCACCTTCAAGTTGCTGGTTTTAACCTTTAAGGCCTTGAATGGTCTGGGGCCAGTGTACTTAAGGCAGTGTTTCCCAACATTTTTTGAGCCACGGCACACTTTTAACATTAAAAAAATCCTGGGGCACACCACCAACCAAAATGACACAAAATGACACTCTAACACAGTAAAGAATGGCTGGGGTTGGTGGCCTGCTGGGAGCAGCTGCTGGGAGTGCCAAAGCCAGGGAGGGGCAGAGCCAGGCTGCGCCATGCCCCGCCCCTACCCCAGCTTCACCTCTCCCAGCAGCTGCTCCAGCCTTGAGGGGGCAGTGCCCAGCCAGCGGTGCCAGGGCCAGCACAATGATGGCTTGGCACTGTCCCCTCAAGGCGGGATCAGCTGCTGGGAGTGCCGAAGCTGGGGGAGGGGAAGAGGGCTTCAGACAGGCCATGCCATGCCTTGCCCCATCCTCCCCTTCAGCTCTCCCACAGCTTCTCCAGCCTTGAGGGGCAGTGGCCCAGTGCCAGAGCCAGCACAATGCTGGCTTGGAACTGTCCCCTCAAGGCTCCTCCCTGGGGGAGGGGGAAGAGCCCTGCCCCTCCCCAGCTCAGCTCTCCTACAGGCCATGCCAGCTCGCCCCATCCTCCCCAGCTCCCACAGCTTCTCCAGCCTTGAGGGGGCAGTGCCAAGCCAGCAGTGCCAGAGCCAGCACAATGCTGGCTTGGCACTGTCCCCTCATGGCTGGAGAAGCTGTGGGAGAGCTGAAGCCGGGAGGATGGGGCGGAGCCATGCCCCGCCCCCTCCCCCTGGCTTCAGCTCTCCCACAGCTTTTCCAGCCATGAGGAGGCAGTGTGAGCGAGGGGTGGGAGTCTTGGCCCCTCTCCCCAGCACCGCTGCTCCGCCATGACTCCCACCCTTCACTCGCTGAAGCCACGCGGAGGAGGAGCATGAGGCGGTGGACGGGCTTCAGTGGGTGGGGCTCCTCCTCCCCCAAGCAGCTTCAGCGAGCGAGGGGCGCACAGCAGGAGTCATGGTGGGTGTCATGACTGCGGATTGGTGGATTGGAGGCTGGCTGGGAAAACAGCGAAAAAATCTAAATAAATAAATAAATAAATACTATGGCACCTTGGAAGGCACCTTTAAAGTTGGGAGTAAAAGCCAAAGCAGACGGACTGTTGTCCTGACACGGGAGATACAATTACTTGACTTTCCCAGATCGGTTTGAATCATGAATAATAAATTTGCATCTTGTGTTCACTATATTTTAATCTTTGTTCTGTGTCCTTTAATATATGGATTTGTAGAAATAGGTCTAATATGCGTATATTATATAATGCAGTGTTTCTCAACCAGTGTGCCGTGACACACTAGTGTGCCGTGAGCGATCATCAGGTGTGCCACGAGAAAAGCTCTCTGCCCCCCTTCCTTCCCCCCGAACTCCTGCTGCTTGGGAGAGAAAAAGGAAGGGCCGAGTGGCGCGAAGAAAAAGAAGAAGGGGCCGGGGCGCCGCCTCCTTCAGCCATTTCCCCAGCCAGCCTCCAATCCGCCATGACTCCCGCCACGACTCTCACCCCTCGCTCACTGAAGCCGCGCGGAGGAGGAGCCCTGTCTACTGAAGCCCGTCCACTGCTCATGCTTCTCCTCTGTGGGAGAACTGAAGCCGGGGGAGGGGGCGGGGCATGGCATGGCCTGGCTCCGCCCCTCCCCAGCTTCAGTCCTCCCACAGCTTTGCCAGCCTTGAGGGGCAGTGCCAAGCCAGCATTGTGCTGGCTCTGCCATCGCTGGCTTGGCACTGCCACCTCAAGGCTGGCAAAGCTGTGGGAGAACTGAAGCTGGGGGGAGGGGGTGGGGCATGGCGCGGCCTGGCTCCTCCCCCTCCCCCAGCTTCGGCACTCCCAGCAGCTGCTCCCAGCAGGTAACCATCCCCCAGCCGTTCTTTACTGTGTTAGAGTGTCATTTTGCCATTTCTAACAGGATTTCTATGTTGTGTTCATTGAAACAGGCCCAGGATTCAGTCGGAGTGTATAAATACATTTAAAAACATATTAACTATATGTATTACTGTGTTAAGAGTGTCATTTTGTGTCATTTTGGTTGGTGGTGTGCCCCCGGATTTTTTAAATGTTAAAAGTGTGCCGCAGCTCAAAAAAGGTTGGGAAACACTGATATAATGTTTATGGTGATTATGTGTTTTAGCATAACCTGCCTCGAGCCACGATGAGAGGTGGGTAAGAAATACAATTATTATTATTATTATTATTATTATTATTGTTGTTGTTGTTGTTTTATTTTTGTCTTGAGAAAAAGCTTTGCTGATGTGTTCCATCCCTACAGAGAGATTCGTTTTCGTGAAGACGAAACCCCAAATGGGAGCTCTCCCAGTTCCATCAATTCAAGCTCACGTTTCCCTCCCCATGTATCAGGAAGTTTAGCTTTCTATACAGGACTTAGCACACTCCTTAATGGGGAAATCTGAGAAGTCCTCGGCCAGAGCACGACAGGCTGCCTTATATAAGAATGTGGCGCATGAGAACATGGCGAAGTGATAAATCTTGACAGGTTTACAAAACAGAAGGAAACTCTCTCTCCCTCCGAAGGAAAAGGAAGGCTTCCCGTGTGGTTCAACATCTGCATGCTCAACAGGTGGCAATTATTCTGCTGAGGAATTGGAGCACTAAAACTGTTGGGGCACATTAAAAGTGTCGCTTATTTGCGTCTCCGCTCCCAACAGACGTGCAAAGACGCCGGCATTAGAGAGCAGAACGTTGTGGCGTGTGCCTCCAAACGGCTCCATCTTTTCCAAAATGGTTTCGCCTCCATGGACAACAGTATGAATTGTTTCTGGGCCACCAAAGTGTTACCTTGAGCTTCTTTGTTTGGCTATTTGCCAAGTTAAATACTTGACAAAGCCCCTCCTCAATTTATTTATTTATTTATTTATTATTTCGACTTGTATACCGCCACTCCCCGGAGGCTCGGAGAGGTTTACAGTGCAAACAAAGCAATATACATTACATCAGGGCTGCCCAACTGGCGGCCCGGAGGCCGTATACGGCCCCCAGCCCCTTCCCTACGCCCCCCTAAGCTTTTTAATAAAAATAAATAAATAAATAAAATTAAAATATTTTTAAAAATTACCCACTTCCGGGTTTTGGAGCAAGTATCGCAAGACTACGGAAGCCACACGGGATTTCGCTCTCAACGCGAAATCTCGCCTGCGTTGAGAGCGAAATCCCGTGTGGCTTCCGTAGTCTCTCCTGTTGCCGAAATCTCGGCTACTTAATCCCTGCGGCCCATGCAGACGTGATTTGTACCTTCCTGGCTGCTGCCGCACTCGGTCGTCGCCTCTGCTGGTGGTCCGGCTGCTCATGGGTCCGGCTGCGTTTGGGAAGGTAGGCTAACCTTTATGTTATTATTATGTAATTGTGTATTTGAATGCCCCCCTGCATTTAATGTTAGTAAAATATTATATTTAATTGTATGCACGCCCCTTTTGAATGCCCCCTGCATTTAATGTTAGTAAAATATTATATTTATTTTATAATTAATAATGCAACTAGGAATTGTAAGTAAATTGGAGCAGGGGGAGGGGCGGGGGTGGAGCCGGGGGCGGAGCCGGGGTGGGGGCAGACCCTACGGCCCCCCAGGTCATCAATGACCGGAATTCAGGTCCCTGGGCCGGTAGAAGTTGGACAGCCCTGCATCACATCATTAAAACAAAAGGAAATCCCCAATTAACAGCTCAAACGTCAACCGGAACACATACGTTTTACATGCTTTCCGAAAGGAGGATAGGTTCCAAAGAGCTCATATTTCAGCTGGCAAGGCATTCCAAAGGCAGGGTGCCACAACCGTGAAGGCTCTGCACCTAGTGGCTGACAGGTAAAGGTCCTAAGGTTGGGAACATCCAAGGGTGGTCCTAGCGGTAGGCAAAGGATGCCGCTGCATGGGCCGCCATCTGGGTAAAGGGTGCATTCCCTCGCCCGCCAGACAGTGTCCGGCCGATGTTCCGCTTTTGGGCGCTCCGACGTTGCGCCGTAGCAAACCTCCCTGCGTGCTGAATAGGGAGTGCTGTGTTTACAGGTTTCTGCGCCTGTGCACAGGAGCTTCTGGGCATGCACGGAGGGGGGGGGGGGGCAAAATAATGTTAGCTTACCATTTAAAATTACCTTAGACCACCCTTGAGAACATCAAGCAAGTTCTGATCTTCCAAATGAAGTAATATTTGGGATTGGTAGGGGGTGAGGCGGTCCCTCAGGTGCACCGGCCCTAGACCATATAAGGCCAAATTAATATGTAATAATATGCATAATTAAAAGGGTTGTTCATGGATCTGTTTTTCAAAAGGGGTTCGGCTGTTTCAGCTGTTTTGGCTCTTTTGGCCAACTCTAACGGCACAGGCTTCACCACCATTTCCTCCCGGCCGCAACAAACCACGTGGCTGCAGGAAAAAAAAACCTGCTTTCTGTTTCCTTTGGTTACATGTGGAGTGTGGAGAGGCCTTAGGCCTGGGGCAATCATGGTACTTACAAAACTAAAATCTGGTGGTGTGGGCTGGTATTTTTTCCAGAGTGTTGGGCCAAGTTCAGTGGTGAACAATATTATGCGCTGGTGCTTTGCACCTAGAGTGTTGCTAAAGTTCTGGTGGTGAACACTAGGTGGTGCTGTTTTGCTTTACATTATTCATTTATTTGAACACTAGGTACTATATTTACTATATATTACACATCATTAATATTAACATATTAATATATCAAGAAATATTCATATATTATTGGTATTAATATCATACTGGTTATTATATTATAGTGTGTTATGGTGGTGAAGACATTATAATATATTGAAATTATAATATATTATAACATAACATTTAGGTGGCGCTGGTGCGGATAGAGTGTTGCTAAAGTTCTGGTGGTGAACACTAGGTCCTGGTGTTTTGCCCCAGAGGTTGCTAAAGTTCTGCCCACCCCTGTTCTAAATGGTTCGAAAGTGTTTACAAAACTAAAGTTCTGGTGGTGAACACTAGGTGGTGCTGGTGTGCTGAACACTAGAGTGTTGCTAAAGTTCTGGTGGTGAACACTAGGTGGCGCTGGTGCTTTGCTCCTAGAGTGTTGCTAAAGTTCTGGTGGTGAACACTAGGTGGCGCTGGTGCTTTGCTGCTAGAGTGTTGCTAAAGTTCTGGTGGTGAACACTAGGTGGCGCTGGTGCTTTGCTCCTAGAGTGTTGCTAAAGTTCTGGTGGTGAACACTAGGTGGTGCTGGTGTTTTGCTTTTAGAGTGTTGCTAAAGTTCTGGTGGTGAACACTAGGTGGCGCTGGTGCTTTGCTCTTAGAGTGTTGCTAAAGTTCTGGTGGTGAACACTAGGTGGCGCTGGTGCTTTGCTCCTAGAGTGTTGCTAAAGTTCTGGTGGTGAACACTAGGTGGCGCTGGTGCTTTGCTCTTAGAGTGTTGCTAAAGTTCTGGTGGTGAACACTAGGTGGCACTGGTGCTTTGCTCCTAGAGTGTTGCTAAAGTTCTGGTGGTGAACACTAGGTGGCGTTGGTGCTTTGCTCCTAGAGTGTTGCTAAAGTTCTGGTGGTGAACACTAGGTGGCACTGGTGCTTTGCTCCTAGAGTGTTGCTAAAGTTCTGGTGGTGAACACTAGGTGGCGCTGGTGCTTTGCTCCTAGAGTGTTGCTAAAGTTCTGGTGGTGAACACTAGGTGGCGCTGGTGCTTTGCTCCTAGAGTGTTGCTAAAGTTAAGGTGGTGAACATTTCAGAACTCTAACAAAACTTTCAAAACTTCATTATTTTTTCATTATTGGAGAAATAGCCTGTCTCCCTTTTTGAGCCCTGTACCCAGATGGCTTACTGAGGCTTAGGCTTCCCTTTATGTGATGAGGGGGATAAAGGGGAAGCCTAAGGTGCCATGAGTGACACGTGTGAAAAGGTCCAAGGAGAAAGGATCCCAGGGGGGAAGGTTTCTTAAGAATGATGCCCAAAAAATGGAAAGGGGAGCCTCATAAGTTCCCAATTGCTGCCAATGTGCCAGATCTTCCTGGATCTTTTGTTTGTCAGATCAAAATACGGATTTGTTTTGGCTCAAGCCCAAAGCTACGTACCAGCTGAGCGAGCGGTCACATATAGATGTTAAATAACAAAGGGGAAAGGATGGCTCCCTGAAGGACCCCACAAGACAAGGGGGATCCCCCAGAAACCAGCCCTCCCCTTTGCACTCCCTGCTTCCGATTGTGGATAAATGAGGACAGCCAATCTAGAGCGGTCCCCTTCGCTCCAACCACGGCAAGGCAGTGCGTCAAAAGATCATAAACAACTGTATCAAACGCTGCTGTGAGATCCAATAACACCAGCACTTTACAGAGGAAAGGCGAGGCAGACACTAAGACAGCCTTTTTGGCTTTGCTTTTTGTGCTTTTCTTCCTTGCACTGAATAGGAAATTGACTTTGGGAGCCTTCTGAGATTTACAAAACTGGAACAAAAAAGTATGAGGTAACTTTCAATTTCTTAATTTTTGGTAAAGACCATGCATGTGCATCGGATATCATTTCGTAAGTATGAATCATATGAAACTGTTTCGACTTACGATGCTTTCCCATTTTTTTGCACATGCCTATATATTAGTCTACATTGACCATATAATGCATTTTCCGACTGCATTATATGGAAGCATAGATGGGAGCCATAGATGAGCTCTGGGAAACTCAATTTATCAATGACAATGAGATTTGTCTGCGAAATGTCTTTAATCCCCATTCACAAAACATTCACCGGGAATGTGGCGCAGCTGGCTGGGAGTCAGCTGCATAAGATCTCTACTGACCAGAAGGTCATGAGTTCGAGGCCTGCCCGGGTCGGGGTGAGCGTTTGTGTAGCTCGTTGTCGACCTTTGCAACCCAAAAGACAGTTGCATATGTCAAGTAGGAAATTTAGGTACCACATTGTGGGGAGGCAAATTTAAATATTTTACAAGGCCATAAATCTCCAGGAATTGTGTAAAAGGAGTGGAGTGTGACAGCTCCCCCTTGTGATATACACAGTTAACTGTCTGCGACCCATTGATCGCTCGGCCATCATCTAACACGGCTTGGGGATACGCGAAAGCGGCTGGCCTTGTATCTTGCCGTGCCACTGGGCGCTTGGACAACGCGGCGCCTGCGCCCCTTCACCACAACATCGTCATTTACAACATCCAGGCTTGGAGACACGGAGGCAGCATCACCAGGGACCCGGCATCGCCGCCCGCCACCAAGCGGGATTTCCTGCGCGTTGGTGGAAGAACTATTCGACAACGGTACTTGGGAGGGCGACACGGCCAACCCTTAGTATAGGAAACTCTATATTGTTTTGGATCCAGTCTGATTGATATTTTGCCATTATTTGGGGTGTGGATTTTCCTACTGAGGGCTTTTGATATTGTATATTTGAAATAACCCTCCACATCACTTTCTCCTGTACTGAGCATAGCTCACCTAGAGCGGATTTGAGTGCCTCTCGCGCCAGCTGGTGCATTCTGTAGTAGAGTGTTGGTGGGGCGTGTTAGTTATACAGCTCCCCCTTGTGGTCAGAAGCTGAAATGTTAAATTGCCTCTGTCTTGTCTTTCATCAGGGCTGTCCAACTTCTACGGGCCCGAGGGCCGGAATTCCGGTCACTGATCACCTACGGGGCCGAAGGGTCTGCCTCCGCCCCCGGCTCCGCCCCCTTCCTGGCTCTGCCCCCATTCCTCCCCCGGCTCCACCCCCTCCCCGGCTCTGCCCCCTCCCCAGCTCCAATTTACTTACAATTGACCTTGAGTTGTGGAGTTGTAGTTCACCTCCATCCAGAGAGCACAGTGGACTCAAATAATGATGGATCTGGACCAAACCTGGCATGAATACTCAATATACCCAAATGGGAACGCTGGTGGATTTGGGGGAATGTTTCCTAATACTTTTGAATTATTTGAGTCCACACTCAAATTGGGACACACCAAAAAAAAACCCAAACACCTCAATGCCGTCACAGGGCTTGATGGGGCCTCCTTTCCCAGAGGCGGGTGGAGGAGGCCCAAAGGGCTCCCTCCCTCCCTGAAGGGAAAACAAGCCGCGGGGGCAGGCGCAAAGAAGCCACGTTGTGCCCTGCACGCGGGGAAGGCAGCATAACAAGGGGGAGGGGGCGCGGAGGAGGGGAAGAAAGCGTTGCCAAGGAAACGTTGCCCCCCCTCACCCAACGTCCCACTGTTTTTAGATTGATTGATTTGAGCCAGGCTCTTCCTTACCCATACTGCGGGAGCCCCGCCACAGGGCCGAAGCGCTAACGCCGCCGCCATCCCCGAAGAGCCCCGCTGGAGCCGAGGCCAAGCTCAGGCCGGGCGCGGTGGCTCTCCCATCCGCGGGGCGGGAAGCGAGGGCCCTCCACAGGAAGAGGACGGAGCCAGGAGGGGCTTTCCCTGCCTCACTCCCCTCCTCCCTCTCTCTGAGGGAATGGGGGCTGGCCTGGAAGTAGCCGCGACTGAAGAGGAGGCACGCACCCAGGCCGGCCACAAATCCCGCGGGACCCGAGATTTCGGCAGCTATCGTGAGACTACGCAGTCACAGACGGGATTTCGACCTCTCTCGAAATCCCGTCTGTGGCTGGCGTAGTCTCGCGATGCTTGCCTAAACCCGGAAGTAGGTATTTTTTTCAAAAAAATTATTTTTAATTTGTATTTTATTAAAACAAGTTAGGGGGTCGCAGGGAAGGGGCTCGGGGGCCGTGCACTGTTGGACAGCCCTGTCTTACATGTTTGTATGTTTGTATGTCAAAGGGCATTGAATGTTTGCCTGTATATGTGCAATGTGATCCACCCTGAGTCCCCTGCGGGGTGAGAAGGGCGGAATATAAATGATGTAAATAAATACTTAAATAAACACATAAATAAATAAATAATAAAACTACCATTCCCATGATTCCCCGGACCAAGATAATGGCTTTGCAACCATTTTGAGCCTGCAATGTGAAATGCGATCTTCTGACATCCCCTTCTTCCTGTCAACCAGCAATTAAAACACTGCAGAGATTAATATTGATATAATGTCTCTACATTTCTCCTTGGCACCTGTTGAATTGTTGTACTTGCCCATTAGGACTCCATTTAACACCCAAAGCCAGTTAATAAATTCTTTCGTGCTGCGTAGGAAATTGACTCAAAGACACAAAATTAGCTTTTAAATTTTGAAGAATTAAGATCTTTAGAGTGGCCTTCCTCCTCCCTCTTATTCGAAAAAAAAAATTATATTACCTTGGAAATGAACGCCGGGCTCGCTTTCTCAGCATTGATGCGCACTTGGAAGGAGGTTCTTTGCCCCTTTCATTCTTAAGCACTGGGTGGGAGCCGGCGGAAAGAATAGTCCCCCTTTTACTCCGTTTCTCCCTAGAGCAGTTTCTCAAGGAGGGAAGGGGAGAAAAAAGGAAAGCTCAAACAGTTGTCTTAGTCTGTTTAGGCCGGAGAGGTCAAAAGGTTCACGCCTTTGTGCTGCCATGTTGCTTGGATTTCTTTACATTCTTTGTCCCGGGAACAGATAAATAACTGTGGCTTTTCATGCTCCCTCTGTTGAGATTCAAAGGCGCTTCGCTCCCAGATAAGAAACAGTCCCCAATTTTGGTAATCCCCGAGATTTTATTTGTTGACTTTATGGAATGATTTCTAGGCTTATATGACACCGCCTGAAGTCCCAATTTTCCCAAATAATGATGTTCAACAGTTACCCTGAAGTTTAGGTTGAGAAAATTTATTTATTTCCACCATTTCTACCCCGCATTTTCTCAACCCCCGAGGGGAGACTCAGAGCGGCCTCACAACGACAACAATTCAATGCCCAAAACACAGTAAACATTAGGCATGGTTTCAAACCCAAAAATGGCGATTCTAAAATCAAGGGGGGGGGGGGATTTTTTTATTAGTAAAAGAAAGACTTACAAAAAAATTTCCAAAAATTTCTAAAATGTAACTTAATTACTAACGAAATTAGTTAGTAGTTCGTATGCCAGCGCATGCACATTCCAGATGGTTTTGGCCTACAACTCCCAGAAATCCTAACAGCTGGTAAATTGGCTGGGATTTCTGGGAGTTGTAGGCCAAAACTTGAATAAATCACACTGAATTCTAGATGGGACTCTCCAAATAGGAAGGAGGGAGGGAGGGGGTATTCTATTCTTGGAAGCAGCAAAAAAAGGAGGAGGAGCCCCCTCACTCCTCGCTGCTCTCTCTCACCCCGATCCTGAGGGAGCGAGGGCCCAAGTTTGCCCAGGCTGAGAGATGAAAAGGAAGAGGCCTGAGGCTGTGAGGAATGGTGGGAGTTGAAGTCCAAAACACCTGGAGGGCTGAAGTTGGCCCGTCATGAAGCCTCTTCAAGGCTTTAGATCCTGGCAGGCAGAAGGGGCAGGGAGGGCCCGTCCACTCCTCCTCCCCTGCCAGGATCTAAAGCGCATCAAGGCTTGGCACCAACCTAATGTATAATAGAATGAATGCTAACTTATAGAGTAAGTGCCTAATATTATAATTAATCCAACTGGTCATATACCTACAATCCATGCACATGCAATAATACAGCAGTAATAACAATGGGTATAAGAAGAGGTAAAATTCAAACCGAAGTATTCTGACTGTGGTCCCTCCTCAAACTGCAAAAGGCTTTTCTCTATGAGCCCGGAAAAAGCCAAAAGCCCGGGCACAGCGTTTGCTGCCTGGGTGCACACACATACATATTCTTTTGGGGGGGGGATTTGCTGCAGAATCTTCTCTATGAGCCCGGATTCTGCAGCAAATCCCCCCCCCAAAGAATATGTATGTGTGTGCACCCAGGCAGCAAACGCTGTGCCCGGGCTTTTGGCTTTTCCTGGGCTCATAGAGAAGAGCCTTTTGCAGTTTGCACCGCTTGAGGAGGGACCACAGTCAGAATACTTCGGTTTGAATTTTACCTCTTCTTATACCCATTGTTATTACTGCTGTATTATTGCATGTGCATGGAATGTAGGTATATGACCAGTTGATTACTTATAATATTAGGCACTTACAGTAGCATTCATTCTATTATACATTAGGTTGGTTTCTCACCCCAATACTCGTTGATGCTTTAGATCCTGGCAGGCAGGAGGGGCAGGGAAGCCTGGAAAAATGTAAACAGAGAGGTTTACTCAGAAGTGCCCTCCTTTGCAGATTTACTTCTGAGTAATCCTCTCTGTTTACATTTTTTCCGGGCTTCCAGCCGAAAGAAGGAGCGAGTTTAGGGCTTGCCTTGCCATAATACTTATTGGCAAGGGAGGCGGGAGGGTCGTGAGAGAGAAGGAGGGTGCCCCCCCCCTTACGACCTAATGACGACACTTAAGAAAATCCTGGCCCCCGAAGTTCTATAAAGAAAGTCCACTTCCTGGTTGGCGTTCCAGGTGCGGAAATACTCAAAAGTAGCATTTCTTACGAATTTCTTCCGAATCATTTCATTTTCATAACTTTTTTCTCATGCCTAATAGATAGATAGATAGATAGATAGATAGATAGATAGATAGATAGAGAATACTCAAAGCAGAGCAACAGACTTGAGTATTGCTTTGGAATATGGAAACTTCTCGGCCACAACTGGCAGCATTTCCTTATTTCTGTCCAATTTACTTCTGTCCAAACCTATCTCCATACCGGTGTTCCCATCCAGAAACCAGTATGGAAATAGCAGGAATCATTTACAGGCGTGACTATTGAGAGAGAAAAAACAACAGGCCTGTTGCTATTCACTTAGCAAAAACTTCACATGAGAAAGAAATGGTGTCAGGCTTCAGGGCTTTTGAAACTACCCAACAGCTCACTCTACGCATCCAAATATTTAAAATATTACGAGGCTGCTCATTGAGTTTCCCCAGCGGAGGTTCTCAACTGTTCAAGCAGTTCCCACAATTGTATCTTAAAGAAGCAAACACACAGAGATCTACTCGGGGGGGGGGATACATTTTCTCACATTCTTTTTTCTCATCTAAAAATGTAGCGGCATAAACACCCTAGATCCAGAAAATATGCAATGCCCTTTTTTTGCCTATTTAGTTAGATAGTTACCATATAACAAAATGACAACAATTTTTAAAGAAAATGGAATAGGATAAGGTATGGCCCGACTTGGGGGGCATGGTGTGCCAAGTTGGGTCTTTATTGGTCTTGGTTCTGGGCCACAGTGGTCTGTGGGGAATGATGGGTTTTGAAGTACTACAAATCCCGTTTTCCATGGTGGTACTTCAAGTCCCATCATGCATGGTCGGGGCTCTGTGTGCCAAGGTAGTTTACTGTAAATTCAGGCCATACACAATGTCCCATGAGCTGAAGCCTAGTTAGGAACAGCAAGTTAATGAAGCCTTACTGTCAATTCAGGCCATACACAATGTCCAATGAGCTGAGGCCTAGTCGGAGAATCAAGTTAATGAAGCCTTACTGTCAATTTAGAGCGTAAACAGCTTCCCAGTAAGTGAGGGCTAGTTAGGGAAATCAAGTTAATGAAACCTTACTGTCAATTTTGGGCGTGGTCTGTGATTTTTGGGGTGTAAATTTTCGGTTGGAAGTGATTTGGGTGTTTGTGTTGGGGATTGGCCTTTTCCTTATTCTGTTTTGGCAGTTTATTATGGATCGGAATTTTCATGTTGGCTGGCCAGTGCAGCAGTTATGCAAATCCGCCCTTATTGGCAGCCAATCATGTTGTTCAGAATGTAGAGGCTGGGTGAGTCTTTGGCTGCCCCGGAGGATGCTGGTAAATGTAGTTTTATTTTTATTCGTTGTTTTGGGGGCCTTTTAGGTTTTGGGAGGGGAAAGTTTCTTTCCCACAAACGTATCTTGCTTGAGGCCTATTTCTGTTGGCAAGTATTGTGTTTCTGTGTTGTATGGTTTCTTTGTTTGAGGTATACATCACATGACGTGAACCCATTTATATAATAGATACACTTAAAACAGCCTTTAAAACTCATTCCTCCCCCCTCCCGAATCCCACCCAACCTCCCCAAAGCCTGTCTTTTCCCACTTATGCCATTGGCATACGAAGGTCACATAATCCACATTTTTCCATGTCGGGAGCCACATGAGAAACTGCAAGTCACTTCTGGTGTGAGAGAATTGGCCGTCTGCAAGGACGTTGCCCAGGAGATGTTGCCTGGATGTTGTTTGATGTTTGACCATCCTTGTGGGAGGCTTCTCTCATATCCCTGCATGGGCAGCTGGCGCTGACAGATGGGAGCTCAACCCGTTCTCCCAGGATTTGAACCTCTGACCTGTCAATCATCAGTCCTGCCAGCACAAGGGTTTAACCCATTGTGCCACCAGGGGCTCCACATGATCGGCTTTTGAACTAGTTTATACGAGTCTACACTGCCATATAATCCAGTTCAAAGCAGATAATCTGGATTTTACATAGTGGTGTAAAAGAGGCCTCATATAATCCAGTTCAAAGAAGGTCCCTTCCACACAGCTGTATAAAATCCACATTGAACTGGATTATAGGGCAGTGTGGACTCAGATCATCCAGTTCAAAGCAGATACTGTGGGTGATCTGCCTTGATATTCTGGATCAAATGGCTGTGTGGAAGGGTTTTAAGGCTGCCCTAACCCCCCGGCAGGCATTGTGCCTGCATCTGCTAATCCAGTGTTTCCCAACCTTTTTTGAGCCGCGGCACACTTTTAACATTAAAAAAATCCGGGGGCACACCACCAACCAAAATGACACAAAATGACACTCTAACACAGTAAAGAACGGTTGGGGGTTGGTGGGCTGCTGGGAGCAGCTGCTGGGAGTGCCGAAGCCGGGGAGGGGGCGGAACCAGGCTGCACCATGCCCCACCCCCTCCCCCCGGCTTCAGCTCTCCCAGCAGCTGCTCCAGCCTTGAGGGGACAGTGCCGTGCCAGCCGTGCCAGAGCCAGCACAATGCTGGCTTGGCACTGTCCCTCAAGGCTGGAGCAGCTGCTGGAGTGCGGAAACCAGGGGAGGGGCAGAGCCAGGCTGCACCATGCCCCACCCTTCCCCGGCTTCACCTCTCCCAGCAGCTGCTCCAGCCTTGAGGGGCAGTGCCAAGCCAGCCGTGCCAGAGCCAGCACAATGCTGGCTTGGCACTGTCCCCTCAAGGCTGGAGCAGCTGCTGGGAGAGGTGAAGCCGGGGGAGGGGTGGGGCATGGTTCAGCCTGGCTCCCCCTCCCCGGCGCACTCCCAGCAGCTGCTCCCAGCAGCCCACCAACCCCAACCCGTTCTTTACTGTGTTAGAGTGTCATTTTGTGTCATTTTGGTTGGTGGTGTGCCCCGGTGGTCTGCCCCCCCCCCGGCTTCACCTCTCCCAGCAGCTGCTCCAGCCTTGAGGGGGCAGTGCCAAGCCAGCCGTGCCAGAGCCAGCACAATGCTGGCTTGGCACTGTCCCCTCAAGGGTGGAGCAGCTGCTGGGAGTGCCGAAGCCGGGGGAGGGGGCAGAGCCAGGCCAGGCCATGCCCTGCCCCCTCCCCCCAGCTTCAGCTCTCCTACAGGCCGCGCCATGCCCCGCCCCCTCCCCCCAGCTTCAGCTCTCCTACAGAGGAGGAGCATGAGTGGTGGACGGGCTTCAGTGGGCGGGGCTCCTCCTCCACACGGCTTCAGTGAGCGAGGGGCGAGAGTCATGGTGGGAGTCATGGCGGATTGGAGGCTGGCTGGGGAAACGGCTGAAGGAGGCGGCGCCCCGGTCCTTTCTTTTTTTTCTTTGCCACTGCCCGACCCTTCCTCCTCCTCCCCCAAAGCAGCAGGAGTTCAGCAGGAGGGGGGGAGGAAGGGGGGCAGAGAGCTTTTCTCGCGGCACAGCAGGAGGTCCATCACGGCACACTGGTTGAGAAAGACTGCGCTAATCCATCCCACCCACCCCACCTGCATGCGGTTTGTGTCTTGGTTTACGGTTAGCTTGTTTTGTTCACGTGTCCTAGTTAACTTGTTCTTAGTTGATTGTTTTTTCTGCTATCCGTCATGACTCTTTGTTGGAGTGGGGCATGGGCCCTGGATCTGGTTTGGTATCCCTCCCCTAGCAAAAGGGGCAACATCCAATAGTCTCAGGGGTGCCGAATTACGTTGACCCGGTATTGTGCTGGCAGCACCCTGGGCATGTTTAGCGGTATCGGACAGCATTGGACTGCCCCATCTTGATCCAGGACCCATGCATGGCTGCCAACCTTTTTTCCTGTTATCAATACATGAGTTGTGGCCAGTGTTTATCCCAAAAGACCATGTGTGTGTTTTTTCCTTGGGTTTGGCAGTGGGAGGTGTATTGCCCATGCACACGCAAAAGCTAGCTTCAACTTAACATGCATTTACACCATAGAATTAATGTTGTCTGGCACCACTTTAACTGCCATCGGTTAATTAAATGGAACCATGAGAGTTGTAGTATTACAAGCTTTCTTTGATGAAGATGGGAGTGCCAAAGCCAGGGAAAAAGCCAGGCTGCGCCATGCCCCACCCCCTCTCCCCGGCTTCAGCTCTCCCACAGCTTCTCCAGCCTTGAGGGGGCAGTCTGAGCAAGGGGCGGGAGTCATGGTCCCCATCCCCAGCACCGCTCTTCACCATGACTCCTGCCCCTCGCTCTCTGAAGCGGCACGGAGGAGGAGCATGAGCGGTGGATGGGCTTCAGTAGGCGGGGCCCCTCCTCCGCATGGCTTCAGCGAGTGACGGGCGAGAGTCATGGCGGGAGTCGTGGCGGATTGGAGGCTGGCTGGCGAAATGGCCGAAGGAGGCGGCGCCCCGGCCCCTTCTTCTTTTTCTTCGCCGCCACCCGGCCCTTCCTCCTCCTCCCCCAAGCAGCAGGAGTTCGGCAGGAGGAGGGGGGAAGGAAGGGGGGCAGAGAGCTTTTCCCGTGGCACAGCAGGAGGTCCGTCATGGCACACTACTGTGCCGTGGCACACCGGTTGGGAATAGGGTTGCCATTTTTTGATATAAGAAATAAGGGACATTTACAGGATTTTTCACAAAAATAAGGGACACTTCATTAAAAACTTGAAACTCCAACTTTAGGTAGAAATAGTTTTATTAACAGAATAAGATAATGATTGAAACTCACAAAAGAAACCGACTTATACCCTCTTAACAGTACATGGTAGGTTTCTACGTGCTTTGTCATGCAGAAAAAAACATTATCAGAACGACCTTATTTTCTCCATCTGTATTTAGTACTTGACTTTGCTGACTTTAAAAGTGCGCTGTCTGAACATTAAAATAAAATAAATTTTATAAGACCGTACATCTTCATGATTATTATGTCAATAGTTACTGGTATAGTATAGTATGGGATACACAGCATTGTATAGTATTGGGATGCACAGCTAGGCCTATTTTAAGAGTAACTCTCAAGCAACCAGAAACTATTTATTTATTTATTTATTTACTATTTTTATATGCCACCCTTCTCAACCCCGAAGGGGACTCAGAGTGGCTTACAGCAAACAACAATACTGCCAGAGTGGCTTACAGTGTACATATAACAATATTGCCGGAGCGGCTTACAACAAACTGAAAAAACAATTAACATTACAACATATCGCAATATTGTTAGCAATATTGCATGTAATACAAATATATAAATTATAATATCACGATATAATTATTGTATCACATTATCATTGGCAGTATTGTACTGTGTTACAATACACCAATACCAATACCAAATGCATATACCACATACCATACCGTAATCATACTATTATTATTATTATTACATTACAATTATTATACTATAACATAATACAATATATTGACATTATATTATATTATATCAAATTGCAATGCAATGTAACACTATATTATATATTATTATATTATATTATCTTTAAAATAATAAATAACATTATTTATTTAAACAAAATAAAATTACTTATTAAATTAATAATTTTATAGAATCATTTTAAACAATTATTTTAAATTATAATGCAATGTAGCACTGCATTATATCATATAACATTATTTCTCTACATAATATTATTTATGTTATGTTATTTATTTAAACAAATAAAATTACTTATCTAAATAAATAATTGTATAGAATTATTTTAAACACAGCAAGAGGGGCCCTGAGCTGATGGAATGTCAGGACTATCTTTATCCAACATGATCCAACATTCCCCTTGGGTAACGGTTAATTAGTCTACTGTACTTTGAAAAAGCCCTGTATCGCCTCTTCCTTCCAACGGGGACGCAGGCTGCCCTGCGAGTTGGAATCCCCGGGCAGGCATTGCCGTGGAAACCACAGCGCGCACCTTCCTCTGGTCAACCTCACCCAGTCCTGTCCTGCTAGTCAATAATAAGGGACAGGGCCTGATAATAAGGGACACAAATTTTAAGGCCAAAATAAGGGACGTCCCTTAGAATAAGGGACATATGGAGGAGGAAGGAAGGAAGGAAGGAAGGAAGGAAGGAAGGAAGGAAGGAAGGAAGGAAGGAAGGAAAGAAGGAAGGAAGGAAGGAAAGAAGGAAGGAAGGAAGGAAAGAAGGAAGGAAAGAAGGAAAGAAGGAAGGAAGGAAGGAAGGAAGGAAGGAAGGAAGGAAGGAAGGAAAGAAGGAAGGAAGGAAGGAAGGAAGGAAGGAAGGAAGGAAAGAAGGAAGGAAGGAAGGAAGGAAAGAAGGAAAGAAGGAAGGAAGGAAGGAAGGAAGGAAAGAAGGAAGGAAGGAAGGAAGGAAGGAAAGAAGGAAGGAAGGAAGGAAGGAAGGAAGGAAAGAAGGAAGGAAGGAAGGAAGGAAGGAAGGAAAGAAGGAAGGAAGGAAGGAAGGAAGGAAAGAAGGAAGGAAGGAAGGAAGGAAGGAAAGAAGGAAGGAAGGAAGGAAGGAAGGAAGGAAGGAAAGAAAGAAGGAAGGAAGGAAGGAAGGAAGGAAGGAAAGAAGGAAGGAAGGAAGGAAGGAAGGAAGGAAAGAAGGAAGGAAGGAAGGAAGGAAGGAAGGAAAGAAGGAAGGAAAGAAGGAAGGAAGGAAGGAAGGAAGGAAAGAAGGAAGGAAGGAAGGAAGGAAGGAAGGAAGGAAAGAAGGAAGGAAGGAAGGAAGGAAGGAAGGAAGGAAGGAAGGAAAGAAGGAAGGAAGGAAGGAAGGAAGGAAGGAAAGAAGGAAGGAAGGAAGGAAGGAAGGAAGGAAGGAAAGAAGGAAGGAAGGAAGGAAGGAAGGAAGGAAGGAAGGAAGGAAAGAAGGAAGGAAGGAAGGAAGGAAGGAAAGAAGGAAGGAAGGAAGGAAAGAAGGAAGGAAGGAAGGAAGGAAAGAAGGAAGGAAGGAAGGAAGGAAGGAAAAGGAAAGAAGGAAGGAAGGAAAGAAGGAAGGAAGGAAGGAAAGAAGGAAGGAAGGAAGGAAAGAAGGAAAGAAGGAAGGAAGGAAGGAAGGAAGGAAAGAAGGAAGGAAGGAAGGAAGGAAAGAAGGAAGGAAGGAAAGAAGGAAGGAAGGAAGGAAGGAAGGAAGGAAGGAAGGAAGGAAGGAGAATTCTACATGATAGATACAAAGGTCAAGTAAATAAATAAAGTTTTGTTTCACATTTCGCTTGGAGACAGTAAAATCAGCAAAGTTCCTCCTGATCGGAAAGAGCCCGGCCTGAACAAAACACGAAAACCAACGAGAATAACATTTTCTTTTCCAAAGGACAAACATACATCTGCTCCCATTTCACTCTCGTTTCCTCTCTGGGTTGGACAGTAGCTTTTATGGCAACATCCTCTTTTTTCTCTCTATTTTTCCATGAAGTGAGTTCTTCCAGAGGACATCCGAACTTTTCCCATCCCGACTATTCCCACGGACAATTGGCAGGGAAACGAGGGCAACTTGTAAAACTGGGATGATTTCCAGGCATGAGTTAACTTGTTAAAACGCCACTATTTGCCTAATACTAACAGTAAACATGGTTCACATCCACATGAAGGCCTTTCTGACCCAGTGGGGGGACGGAGAGAACATTTTTGTATATTTATAGAAAGAGCTAGGGACATTTGGGATACTTTAATTCCTTTTCCCTCTCTCCCGTTGAATTCTCAGATCTCAGTAGGCCTCTTTCGCCTCTGTTTGTTTTTACTTCCAAACGCATCTGCAATTCTGGAGGGATCCAGAGGTGCCGATTTCTCTGATGTCATCAGAGCTAAGGGCTGGCACTAAAATCGCAAGACCGTAAGAACGACTTTTCCTTTTCAGTAGTTTCTTAAACTAAACAAACTGACCAATTATTTGCTTAAGTATAACCTATTTTTCCAATGAGCCCAAGGCAACACACATGGCACTTCTCCTCCCCACTTCGTCATCACTGGGGGCAGGCCCAGATCACCCATAAGGCCAACCTAGGCCATGGCCTAGGGGCATAAGCCGAGGGGGGCGCAGATCACGGACCAAAAGAGAGAGAGAGAGAGAAAGAGGAAGGGAGGTCAAGGTAAGATGGGTGTGTGCGTGTGTGCTGGGGCCCGAACAAGTGGCCCCTTGCATCCGCTAACCCCTCCATCCCTCGGTCGGTCGCTCTTTCTGGGGCCGAGGCCCTTCCCCCTTCCTCCTGGTGGGTCTCCGGCCTCTGCAGGGCCTTTGCCCCAGCCTTGGCAAGGAAAGGGAGGGAGGGTTGGCCGCTTGCTCTCCCCTGGCATGGCGGCGGCGTGTGTCATCCCATGCTCAGCAGTGTCCCTGGGCTGGGGGGGGGGGGGTCGCAGGTGGCAACCAAGAGCCTTCTCATGGGACCAGGCCCAAGCCGGGGGGAGGGGAGGGGGGCTGGCATCCAGCAAGGTCTCCCTCCCTCCCAGACGGGCGCCGGCGGAAGAGAGCGCACCGGATTGCAGGCGCCTGCCCCAGAGGGAGGCCTCCTCCACTTGGGTGGGGGAGAGGGCCTGGCAGCGGCAGCAGCATGAACTCAGGCCCGCCAGGGAGGGAGGGAGGAGAAGATAAGGTTTTATATAAAAATAAAACATGTGGGTCTGAGTGATGTGGGGTGCGGTGCGGTAGAGGCTTAAAGGGGGCGCAATTCCAAAATGTGGCCAAGGGCGCAAAAAGGTGTCAATGCCAAGCCAGTGGTGACATAGCTAGCACAAGGCTGGCTTGTCACTGCCAACCTCCAGCCTGGAGAAGCTGCTGGTAGAGTGGAAGCCAGAGGGGGGCGAAGCCAGGCCGCCCCAAGCCCTGCCCCCTCCCCTTTGGCTTTGGAGCTCCCAGCAGCTTCTCCAGCCTTTAGGAGGGCAGGGCCAAGCCAATGGTGGCATAGCTAGAACAAGGCTGGCTTGGCACTGCCATCCTCAAGCCTGGAGAAGCTGCTGGTAGAGCTGAAGCCAGAGGGGGGCGGAGCCAGGCCGCGCCAAGCCCCGCCCCCTCCGGCTTTGGAGCTCCCAGCAGCTTCTCCAGCCTTGAGGAGGGCAGGGCCAAGCCAGTGGTGACATAGCTAGCACAAGGCTGGCTTGGCACTGCCATCCTCAAGCCTGGAGAAGCTGCTGGTAGAACGGAACCCACAGGGGGGGCAGAGCCAGGCCGCGCCAAGCCCCGCCCCCTCCCCTCTGGCTTTGGAGCTCCCAGCAGCTTCTCCAGGCTTGAGGATGGCAACCCCCAAGCCAGTGGTGACATAGCTAGCACAAGGCTGGCTTGGCACTGCCATCCTCAAGCCTGGAGAAGCTGCTGGTAGAGCTGAAGCCCGAGGGGGGCGGAGCCAGGCCACACCAAGCCCCACCCCCTCTGGCTTTGGAGCTCTCAGCAACTTCTCCAGGCTTGAGGATGGCAATGCCAAGCCAGTGGTGGCACAGCTAGAACAAGGCTGGCTTGGCCCTGCCCTCCTCAAGGCTGGAGCAGCAGCTGGGAGAGCTGAAGCCAGGGAGGGGGCGGGGCTTGGCACGGCCTGGCTCTGCCCCCTCTGAGAAGCACCCCATTCGGCTGGGATCGATCTCCTTCGGTCCCGGGATCCACTGGTCGATCACGATCAATTTCCTGAGCAGCCCTGCCTTAGGAGATGGTCCCTATCACATGACATAGTGTGCATCCCATTGCTGGTGTGCCTCCTCCCTGTGATTCTCCCGCCACCTATTATGGATGGGCAAAACACACCAATAGCTCCCAATGCCATCATATTCCCAATGCAATGGGGCTATTCTACTTCTATGTCTATATGTCATGGGACTAGCACTAAATAGATTTAGTTGAGGTGGAAGAAGGATAAAGCCAGTTGACATGGACCTGACAGATCTCTGGTCCCAAATGATAGCCTCAAGGATTATGCCATGACAAGGACGGAAAGGCTGTGGGACTTACATCTGAGTAGATATTATAGGATCGCACTGTTAGTCTCATTATCAAAGACTGTGCAAATATTTGCCTTGCAGCTTGATGTTGTTTATATCCGCAGTGCCCCTGAAGTGGAACAGCTGTTCAAAATATGTTGAGCTTAAATAAATACATGGAAATCCATCTGCACCTGGATTACCTCCCCTTTTCCTGCCTTTCTGATGGTGTCTTCTTAATTTAAGATCTTAATTCAGCTCTGGGCTTCAGGATGGATGTGGACCTTTGGTGCCTAGTAGGTATCTTTACCTGGACTGGGGAACTGGCATGAGAAAAAGTGCTGCCCAAGCAGTGTCTCAGCCATATTGCTTGCATGTGTGAGTTCTATGCTAGGGCTGTCCAACTTCTATCGGCCCAAGGGCCGGAATTCTGGTCACTGATCACCTGGGGGGCCGCAGTGAAGGAGAGAGGGGCGCCCGTGCATGTGTGCGAGGAGGCGTCGGGGGAAAGCCACGTCAGACGCCTAGGGGCGGGACTTCCCCCGGCTCCCCCTCCCTCGCACGGGCGGGCGCCGCGCTTCTTCCTTCACTGAAAGAAGGAGTGCAGCGCCGCCCGCGCAAGAGAGAAGGAGCCAGGGGAAAGTTCCGCTGCCCGTAGGGCGTCTGACGGAGCTTCCCCCCGCCGCCTCCTCGCTCACACATTCACCGCTCCTTCCTTCAGTAAAGGAGGGAGGGGCGCCCGTGCGTGTGTGCGAGGAGGCGTTGGGAGAAAGCCATGTCAGATGCCTAGGGATGTCAGACTTTCCCCCGGCTCTCCCAAAGGGGGCGGTGGCCGTGGATGGCGCTTGTGCCGCCACGCGCATGCACACTTTTTTGGGTATTTTGGGGGATTTTTAAATAATTTTTTCGGAATTTTTAATTTTTTTTTTATTGCAGTAGGGTAGGAGGGCCGGATTCAAGGGGCTGGCGAGCCGTGTGCAACCCACGGGCTGCCTGTTGGACAGGCCCGTTCTATGCAATCAGAGTTTCACCACAAAGTGGTGGAGATGCATGCATCTCCCCTTCCCACCATTGACTAGCCATTACAGATTTTAACCCCTATCTGGATATATCTACATTGTCATCATGCGGTTTCAGAATGCAGACTAACTGGATCGAACCAAATGATATGCCACTGTAGACTCTCATAATCCAGTTCTAGTTCAAGCTACATTATATGAGTCTGCACTGACCATCTCTCTCTCTCTCTCTCTCTCTCTCTCTCTCTCTCTCTCTCTCTCTCTCTCTCTCTCCCTGGCATTACTTCGCGAATGAAGATTCTTGGAAGGACTCATCCAACGCTTTTCAGAAGTGCGTTGATGACTAAAATGCCCAATCCGAGATAGGCAAGTTCGGTTGCAGAAAGCACAGCAGAAAGTCTCCTTGGGTGATATTGTTTCTAGGTTGCAGTTCTTTCTGCGTTGCCGTTTCTCTTTGAGACCCGTTTGGCATGTCTTCTCGAAAGAGGCCGCAGCATTGAGGATAGTGCGTCTCCATGCCTCCCGATGTGAGGCCAGGGTGGACCATTGTTGGTGATCAATCTGGCCGAGCCTGAGATGTTGTTTCAGGGAGTCCTTATATCTCTTCTGGGGGGGCGTCTCTCTTGCCCTGACCTGTGGCGTGTTCACCATAGAGTAGTATCTTTGGGAGGTGGTGGTCCTCCATCCTAGAGACGTGCCCTGCCCAGCGCTGCTGTGTTCTCAATAGCATGGCCTCAATGCTGGTGATCCCTGCTTGCTCAAGTACAACAACATTCATCACGTAGATGGTCCACTGTACATTTAGGATTGAGCAAAGACAGCGCTGATGAAAGCGTTCGAGGAATCATAGGTGTTGGTGATAGGTGAACTATGTTTCAGACCCATAGAGGAGAATAGACAGTATGATAGCTCTGTACACACTGATTTTGGTACTTTGCCTCAGGTGCTTGTTGCTCGAGACTCTTTTGTGAAGCCTTCCGAATGCACTCTATGCCTTTGCTAATCTATGATCTATCTCTTTATCAATCTTGGCATCTGAAGAGATGATGCTTCCCAGGTAGGTGAACTGCTGAACAGTCTTAAGCACAGATTTGCCTATGCTGCCGTGGGGATGATGGTGTTCTTCCTGTGGTGCGGGCTGGTAGAGGACTTCAGGCGCTGCAGGGCTGCTTCTGAATGGGCGACAAGGGCAGCATCGTTTATAGTTTAGAGTCTTAGTGCGAGCCCTCAGACTGCTTAAGTTGAATAAGCTGCCATCAGTACGATAGCGTAAACGTATGCCTTCTTCTTCGAGATCTGTCGTAGCCCTTTGGAGCATCATGCTGAAGAAGATTGTAAATAGGGTTGGTGCAAGAACACAACCTTGCACCATATAATGCAGTCCAAACAACATTATATGGCAGTTTAGATGGAGCCTTTAGTTATGCGTCAACATATAATACATCTATATGAATAAAAATGTAATGTTTGTTTGTGGGATTAACATAACTCAAAAACCGCTGTGCGAATTGACACCAAATTTGGACACTATACACCTAACAGGTCAACGCGTGACCATCACTCATAAAACCCCTCCAAAATAGTAGAAAGGACTTAAAAACCAAAAAAAGTTAAACAATGAAAAGCTAAATGATGATACAGAAAAAAGGGATGGAAGAGGGAGGGAAGAAAGGGCAGAAAGAAAGAGAGAAAGAAAGAAGCATGAAACAAAGAGTGATGGAAGGAAGGAAGGAAGGAAGGAAGGAAGGAAGGAGGTAGAGAAGGAAGGAAGGAGAGAAAGAGAAGGAAAAGAAAAAAGGGGGTAAGGTAGGAATGAGGTAGAGAAAGAAGGAAGGAGAGAAGGAAAGAAAATAATGGAAGGAAGGAAAGAGAGAACGAAAGGAGAGAAATAGGGAGAGAAGGTAGGCCACAGCAACGTGTGGCGGGTACAGCTAGTCTGAGATAACATTCCTCTTGCTTTGTCCCATCCATAGACCTCTTTCATTCAAGTCCAACAAATTCTCAAGGGATGGATGAGCATGAGGAAATCATTCTCGCAATGTTCTAGCACAGTGTTTCCCAACCTTTTTTGAGCCGCGGCACACTTTTAACATTAAAAAAATCCGGGGGCACACCACCAACCAAAATGACACAAAATGACACTCTAACACAGTGAAGAACGGCTGGGGATTGGTGACCTGCTAGGAGCAGCTGCTGGGAGTGCCAAAGCCGGGGAGGGGGCAGAGCCAGGCTGCCCATGCCCCGCCACCTACCCTCGGCTTCACCTCTCCCAGCAGCTGCTCCAGCCTTGAGGGGGCAGTGCCAAGCCAACGGTGCCAGAGCCAGCACAATGCTGGTTTGGCACTGTCCTCAAGGCTGGAGCAGCTCTGGGGAGTGCCGAAGCCGGGGGAGGGGGCAGAGCCAGGCTGTGCCATGCCTCGCCCCCTACCCTCGGCTTCACCTCTACCAGCAGCTGCTCCAGCCTTGAGGGGGCAGTGCCAAGCCAACGGTGCCAGAGCCAGCACAATGCTGGCTTGGCACTGTCCCCTCAAGGCTGGAGCAGCTGCTGGGAGTGCCGAAGCCGGGGGAGGGGGCAGAGCCAGGCCGTGCCATGCCCCGCCCCCTCCCCCCAGCTTCAGCTCTCCTACAGGCCGCGCCATGCCCCGCCCCCTCCCCCCAGCTTCAGCTCTCCTACAGAGGAGGAGCATGAGCGGTGGACGGGCTTCAGTGGGCGGGGCTCCTCCTCCACGCGGCTTCAGCGAGCGAGGGGCGAGAGTCATGGTGGGAGTCATGGCGGATTGGAGGCTGGCTGGGGAAACGGCTGAAGGAGGCGGCGCCCCGGTCCCTTCTTCTTTTCTTTTGCTTTGCCATTGGCCCTTCCTCCTCCTCCCCCGAGCAGCAGGAGTTCGGCAGGAGGGGGGAGGAAGGGGGGCAGAGAGCTTTTCTCGCGGCACAGCAGGAGGTCCGTCACGGCACACTGGTTGAGAAAGACTGTTCTAGCAGCTCTAGTAAGAATTCGCAAGAAAGGAAGAAAGATTGCAATATTTTTTTAAAGACAAAATGCACAATGAAGTGTGACAAAGCAACATTTTGGAAGGATTGTTCCAACTCTAACAATGTCATGGGACTGTGAAAAGAAAACCGATCTCAGGCTTTCCTAAGAGGATTACCTTCTCCTTCATGCTAGCTTGGTTCTTCATGAAATAGGGGAATTAGGGGGTCCCTTTTAGAAGATTTAAGGCCCCGTTTCCCACTAATTTAGGACAAGTTAGTTTATTTGCTATGTCTGACTGGACTGGAGATGATTAGGCGTTGTAATCTGTCTTTGGTTTGGCAAAAGTATTTCCTTGAAAGGAGAGCTTGTTTAGAAGAAGATACCGGTATCTTCAAGTAGAAGGTTATGGAAAACAGCTGGGCACCATCTGAGATACCTCCCTCCAACTCAGAAATGTGTTTTGGCCAAGGCTGGAGACTTGCCGAAGCCTTGCAAAGCCTGCAATCGGAACGAGCCTTCATGGGATTGATCCCTTCCATATGAAAAGTACAGCTCCTTGAATTAACAGCTCATATGGGCCTATGTGGTGTTCAGCAGCTTCTTGCTTGGTTCGATAATAATAAAAATACTTTATTTATACCCCGCCACACAGTCTCGGGACGGAGACTGTGTTGGTCACCATTTCAGATCAGCTTCGTTGCCAACTGGACAAGGATGGATCAGCGCTGCTTGTGTTATTGGACCTCACAGCAGCTTTTGATACGATCGATTACAATCTTTTGGCCCACCGCCTTGCCGTTGTTGGAGTCAGGGAAGCAGCCTTGAAATGGCTGTTGTCCTTTCTCCACAACCGGGGACAGCAAGTGGAATGGAGTGGTGTGGCCTCCAAGAGGGCCCCACTGCTTTGTGGGGTCCCTCAAGGAGCTATACTTTCCCCGTTGTTATTTAACATCTATACGCGGCCACTTGCTAGTCTGGTGTGAAGTTTCGGGCTGGAATGTTATCAGTACGCTGATGACACCCAGCTCATTCTGAGGATGGAAGGACGACCAGACTCCGTACCCTCTTGTTTCCATCAGTGCCTCGAGGCCGTCACTGCATAGCTGCGTACCAGTAGATTGAGGGTCAATCCAGCAAAGATACTATGGCTGGGCGCCCGGTGGGTGGTGGGGTCCGACTGCCTAGCTTGGATGGCGTGGCATTATGCCCGACATCCTCTGTAAAGAGCCTTGGGGTTATCTTAGACCCTTTGCTGACGATGGAAACTCAAATCTTTCAGTGGCACTTGCACCCATCCAGATTAGCTAAATTCAACAAAAAAAGTTATCACGTGTGTTGGAAGTGCAAGAGCGAAATAGGTACATATATCCACCAATGGTGGAAGTGTAAAAAATCCCACAGATATTGGACAGCGATCCATAAAGAAATGGAAAAGATGCTTAAGGTGAAATTCTCCATGGACCCCCAACATTAGCTTTTGGGATTATCAAATCCAGTACTGAATAAGAATCAAGAAAGAGGGGTTTTTTTACTCAGCGCCTGCAGTCGTATAGTACTGGACCGCTACTGGAAGAAGGATACGATCCCAGAACCAGAGGAATGGCTAATGAAGGTGTTGGGCACGATCCAGTTGGAAACCTTAACGCAGAACTTGAACAATAAAAAATCCAAAACGGACTGGTCAGGGGTGAAAGACTATGTGCAAAGCGAATTATATAAATATAGGATAGACTTGAACGACCTTTAAGAACATGGACTGAGAGAAGAGTAAAACTACAGTTGTAGCATTTCTTTTTGGTAATTTTTTTTTATTGGAGACTCTGTATCTATGTAAATTCTTGTGATGCTCTCGGGAAGTCCTTGTAATAATCCTGCACAATCCCAATTCCTTGCACCACCACCCCCTCCCCTCCTCCCCCATCTGGTCTTGGATCAGAAAAAAACCCCAATAAATATATATACCAAAAAAAAAAGAAACTCAAATCTCCAGTGTCAGCAAAACCGCTTTCTTCCATCTGTGGCAGGCTAGGTGGCTGGCTCCCTACTTATCCAGAGACGACCTGGCCACGGTGATCCAAGCCAAGGTCATTTCGAGACTGGACTACTGTAACGCCCTTTACATTGGCCTGCCCTTGTCTCTGACCCGGAAACTTAAGCTCATCCAGAATGCCGCTGCGCATAACTCCTGTTCTTCAGCAGCTGCATTGGCTTCCGGTCAAGCACCGGATCACCTTCAAGGTGATGGTGTTAACCTTCAAGGCCTTGCATGGTCTGGGGCCGTTGTATTTGAGGGACCGTCTCATCCCCTATCAACCCCAGAGATCACTCCGCTCCGAACACCTGAACCTCCTCGAGGTACCTAGTGTCAAATCTATCCACCTAACGTCCACCCTGCGCAGAGCCTTTTCTGTGGTGGCACCATCAATCTGGAACACTCTTCCAAATGAAGTCCAGGCCTTGCAAGATTTATCATCCTTCCTCAAGGCCTGTAAGACTTATCTCTTTTGGTTAGCTTTTGACTGCTAAATTGTATAATTGCGCTTGCCTAATTTTAAATGCTGTTTGACTGTTTTATGTTTTATATTATTGTGAGCCGCTCCGAGCCCCCGGGGAGTGGCAGCATACAAATTTAAATAATAAATAAATAAAAATAAATAAATCTCCCTGAAGGGACTCAGGGCGGCTTACATGAGCCCAAGCCCAATGACACATCAGTAAAAACAACACAGCAGCAAATAATTAGACAGTGCAATCAATAAACTCACATATAAGCAATAACACACCAAGTTTAAAACAATAATGGCCGGTTTTATATCGATACTTTGATTTTCAGTCATGAGGTATAACTGTTGCAGTAGTGCTATCACATTTTGGTAGAGTGTCATCACGTCAGCTGGTTGGGTCGTTAAAAGTATTTGTGAGTGTAATTGAAGAAAAGCATCAGATTGCAAGGCGTTCTTAACTGCCATATCTAAATTATGAGTCCATTTTGCTCTGATAGTCCTTGGTCCCTCTTGTGTATCACAGGAGGGAGTTTGTTCCAAATGAGTGTTTCTGTCACAGGTCTTTAGGTTGAGTGCTAAAGGTAGATGGTCACTGGTCAGCTGTTTGTCAACCCGAAAGTTTTCAATTAGATCCAGTCCTCTATAGGAAACTAATATGTAGTCAATTGTTGAGGCTCGTGATCCTGACACATAGGTAAATTCCCCTGGCTTGTCAACGGTCACAGAGCCGTTCAAGATTACAAGATCTAAATTGTTGGACATATGTAGTAAGCATAGCCCCGCATAGTTATGACCTGTCCTTAGATTCTCTCTCTGGTATTGGATGGGCGGTATCGGATTTTAAATGGGTTTGGTGGGAAAAGTCGAAGAGGTCAGAGTCATTGTGGCCCAGCCTGGCGTTGAAATCGCCCACTACTATCACAAGTGCGTCAGAGTATGTGGTTGCCCATTTATCGATGTATTCCTCAAGCGTTTGCCAATCTAGTTTGACTAAGCTTCTAATTTTCCTGGGTGGGAGATAGACATTAAATAGTAAGTATTTGGTAGAGTTAAATGTGATAAGAGTAGCAAGGGCTAACTGCAGCAAGGGTTCTAGCTTTGTAACTTTGGTCTTCAGTTTTGTGGATACAAACATGTTGATTCCTCCACATGCCCTGCCTCTTTTGGTTTTAATTTTGGCATTTAATGAGTGCGATTCATAGTTATGCAACTCTATATTATCAAGTGCCCAGGTCTCTTGCACCAGGATAAAGTCAAATTTTTGAATGTATCCTAGAAATTCAGGTTCGGCCTGCTTGTTCCGCCATCCCGCAATGTTCCAGGAGAGGATGGATAAGTGAGCTTGTTGTTGGGGAGGCATACATTCAATTTGGCCTGTAGGCCAGTGGTATCATTCTGTCCTGTTGGTTTCAGCCAGAAATTTCTGTTTGGGACCTTCTGCAATTGTGATGTTATCCAGTTCTGGTGTTACTCTACTTACATTTGAGCTCCACGGTTTACTGATCTTAATTACGGGGGTAAAGGGAACCCGTTTCGTGGGAGGAGAGTTAGCCAACTCTTCTTTCCCAAGGTATCTTATGTCAGTCCAAGTGACTATGTCCTTTTCATGACTTTTGTTGGTGTTGCTAACTTTTGAACTACAGTTCTCAGTCTGCAAGTTTTTGGTGTGGTTTGTTACTAAGAACATCTTCAGAGCATCTATCCTATTTATAATCACCCTTTGTGTGCTACTGGGCAGATCAATGAAGGACCTTACTAATCTTAGTTCTTCCGGTTCAAATTGGGGCGGTTCCAGGTACTCTGGATGTTGGCTGCCTGTGTACGTGGGTAATGGTTGTGGGGGGTCGGGAGCAGGTCAGGGTTTTGCCCTCCCTTCTGCTCGAGATCCCCGTGTACAACTGGTGGGCCACTGTGTGATACAGAATGCTGGACTAGATGGGCTGAGGTCCAATTCAGCATGGCTCTTCTTATGTTCTTACGTGTCATCCTTAAAATGTAAGTCTCTCTCGGATCTACTTTTAGAAGGTGGGACTTCTCCTATTATCTCCTTTTCTGTTTCCGGTGTTTCCCAAATTTTTGCTGGTACTTCTCTCTTATCCAGATCAAGTAGACTGCTGGGTTTTGATCGATCTTCAAAAAATCTAGTAAGGATCAGGTCCAATCTAGCAAAAAAGTTCTTGGTTTGATAAATGAAATGAGCTATGTCTTGATCCTTAAAGGTTACAAGAGCATGTACCTTAGTGGCCAAATATCTCATGGCCGTTCTGGTCACGAGGAACCAGCATAATAAACTGCACGCGGAAACACAATAGGCCAGATACTTTGGGTGTTAATTTTAGAGTTGAATGGAGTTTTAACATTTATAGTGTTCTATTTTCTGTATAATATGATGTTGGTCTTTGACCGTAAATAAATATCTATCTATCTATCAGTCATGAGGTATATATTGGATGTTACATATGCTCTTTGAAGAAACATTGCATAGAAAAACCTCATGATAGGTTCACCATAAGACAGAAACAATTAGAAAACACACTGCAACAGATACAGCAGCACAGGTGATGGTACCATCCTTACCCGGAGGACTGTGTTCAGTTTCGGGCACCACAGTTCACTAATCAATCAATCAATCAACTTTATTTCTTATGAGTCGCCCTCCACCAAAGGTGCTCTGGGCGACTTAAACAATTAAAATGAACAGGTTACATAGTCACCGCTTGTTACTAACAATCATAGGCTCTTCTGAAAAGCCATGTCTTGAGTGCCCCTAAAAATGTATGTAGATCAGGAGTGGCTCTTTGGTCTGGCGATAGGGAGATCCACAAGATCGGGGCTACAAAGGAGAAGGATCTCTGTCTCGTGGACTCCAAACTGACCTCTCTAGGGCCAGGGACATAGAGGAGATCCTCATGAGCTGACCGTGGCAGTCTCTGGTGGTGGAGTGGCGTTAAATGGTCTCTTAGATATGAAGGACCCTGACCTTGAAAGGCCTTGAATGCTAGGACCAGAGTCCTATAGAAGACTCTGTGTTCAACCAGCAGCCAATGTAAGCACTGCAGGGATGGCATTATATGGCATCTCATTGATGTTTTTGTGAGGAGTCTAGTGGCTGCATTTTGCACAATTTGGATCTTGCGAATTTCTGCTCGAGGTAAGCCCACATACAAAGCATTGCTGTAATCCAGCCTCGACGTAACCGTGGCATGGATTACCATAGCCAGCACCTCTGTTGGTAAATAAGGCATTAACTGTCTCACTTGGCATAGATGAAAGAAGGCCCTTTGACTCGTGGAGGCAATCTGGGCTTCCATAGTCATCTTGGGATCCAGGGTAACACCGAGACTCTTCACAGTGGGGAACGGGGCTAACGGCTCTCCTTCAAAAGATGGTAATAGACCGACCAATTCTGATGGGCGGCCAGGCCACAAGATTTCAGTTTTTGCTGGATTTACTTTCAATTCATGGGCACGTAGCCATCTTGTCATGGCTCCAAGACACCGGGTGAAGTTATCCGGTACTGAAGTTGTTCCAGGTTCTAGTTTTAGGAGAAGCTGGGTGTCATCGGCGTATTGGAAACATTCTAATCCAAATCTCCGGACTAGCTTGGCGAGAGGTCGAACATAGATGTTAAACAGCATTGGAGATAGAATAGCATCTTGGGGTACTCCACAGTCGAGAGGGGATTTCTCAGATACTTGGCCCAGCCACTCCACTCGTTGGCTACGACCTCACAAGAATGAGTTGAATCACGTTATTGCTTATCCTTATTGCTGGCTGTACAAGCTGGTACAGTATGTGTTCTGAGGAAGTCAACCAAGATGGTAAGTGGTCTGAAAACCAAGTCCTAGGAAGGAATAGCTTGGGGAACTGGTAATGTTTACCCTGTAGAAGAGCGGAATGAGAGGTGACACAACAGACGTGTGTAAAGATTTGAAGGGAGTTCTGTTTCTAATGTCACTTGGCAACCCTAAATAATAGTAGTAATAATAATAATAATATACTTTATATTCCGCCCTATGTCCTCGAGGGGACTCAGGGCAGATTACAATACACATATACCACAAACACTCAATGCCATTATAGAATTAACCAAGGCAGACAGTACATAAACATTAGTAAAGGATTCTTTTTCCATCTTCGGCATCTGGAGGCTGTGCTTGACTCTGGCCACCAGAAGTGGGGTGCTGTCACTACACCTTCCCTGCCGAGGAGCTTTGTTGTCTTTAGAAACTCTTACCATTGAATCGCTGGCATGTCTGCAGTGCATAGGCGCCTTTTATTACCTCCCTGACAAAGCGGTACCTATTTACCTACTCACATTACTGTTTTCGAACTGCTAGGTGAGCGGAAGCTTGGTTGATGGTTGGGAGCTCACCCCAACCCAGGTGTGAACCATCGACCTTCCGATAGGCAAGATTTTCTACAGCTGCCAGTTTAAACCGCTGTGCTAAAGCCTGGTCTAGGTGAAAATCCAGGGTCAGACAAACCAGCAGAGAGAAGCAGGTAGCCCTATCCATCTTTCCAGGTTCCAACCCCCAAGCAATGAATAATTGGGACAATTTCTTCATATCTAAGCTTAGAAATACAAGCCATACTCATATCATTAGTTTCTCAGGAGGAGGAATGAGTACCATGACAGATTGTTTGACTATGCTATTAGTTGCAATCTTGATTCCAACCCTCAGTTTTAGAATATAAGGCCCTTGTTAGGTTTGGGTCTGGAATTTCAGCTACTACTGGTAGTAGGGAACAAGGTGGGGCTGTTTCTCCAGTGTCTAACTCTGGCTTGGAAGTGTCCTGGGACAGCTGGTGCTGATTCTTTAGCTCAAAGAAGGGGGAAAAGGCTTCCCCGCGAGCGTAGTGAGGAAGATCTTTTGCAATGCAAATGAATCAGGCAAATACTTACGGAGCCCACAGAGGATGAGTCCTTTGAAGGCTTCCCTGGGGAAGAGGGAAGCCAAGATATGGGAAGCACGTCAGAGGAAAGTGATACTGACATGGATTGGACTCAAGTGCGGGAAATTCAGGATATCTGTAATGAGCCTTCAAGCAGTGACACTTTCATGGGTTTCTCAGATGACAATGACTGGCCTTCAGGGTATCCAGAGGATTGGGGTGATTTAAGTCTTGAGAGAAGGTGGAAAAGCTGGAGGGCTGGTCAAGAGGCTGCAGGTGGGTCTGGGGCTGTAACTGATGCAAGTGGGGAGTCATCTGATTCGGGTGGAGCTGATGACTAATATAAGGTGGGCTCCGGAGAGAGCGGTATATTAAGTCGAACGAATAATAATAATAATATTTTTTGTATTCTGGATCCTGATATACGTGAGTTATGGACTTTGCTGCTTTCTGCAACTGGCACTCCAGTTGGGGATGATGGGTGGGTCAATGGGATCCTCAATGTTATGCTTTTTATGTTTAGTTGCGCCTGCCTTCTCGCTCTTGGACGTGTTGCTGTATTCGGCTGTTGGTGCAGCGTTTTGGGATTGCCTCTTTGTGATGACCTTCGGAACCGCCTCCTGACTTCGCCTGTGTCTTCAGCCCTCATGTATGACTTCTGGACCAGCCTACGACGACGTCTTTGGTTTCCAGCTTCTTCTGTGCACTATTCAACATCTATTGAGGCGTTTGGAGTGCTTTACTGGGCTTCTGCCGTAACAGCCCTAAGAGGGTTAACTCTTTGTGGCCAATAATCTGAGGTGAGGTCCCAGTATTATTCACCCTGGGTTTGCAATATGTTCTCAAAATGAAAATACAGAAAGCAAAGGGGTAAATCTAATATTCGCTTCCTTCGCCAATGCAGAGATCATGTTCACTGAAGACACTGCCTGGCCAGGTTGTGTTTTTAAGAAAAATAATGCCTTATGTCACAAGAACAGAAATCAGGTATACAATAGCTCAAGGCAAGCAAAATATATATATTCGATTTTGCCATCAACAGATGCACTGTCAGACAATCCAGCTCGCTTTAATTTGGTCGTTGGCATCTTTGTGCTACTTCTGTCAAACCGAATCAAACGGAGCATTAATTTTTGAAGCAAAACCTCTATGATTATTTCAGTTGCAATTTAATCCAGAGCTAACCTCAGGGCGCATGAAGGTCAGATGTCAATGAATCAGTTTAGCATGCCATCCAGCCCCCCACCAGAAAACCGTATTTCGTTGTGTTTTGCTTACCTCTTGCATACAGATATTCTCCCTCCCAGATCGACGATTCTTTTACTATCACTGCTTTTCTTTATACAACCTGCATGTGGTGGTTTTCAAGAAGGAGAGAAAACCAAGGAGAGCACAAGGAACTTCAACCGGGACTCAGAAACATTGCATTGAAATGATTTGGTTATATATATATATATATATATACACACACACACACACACACACTAGGCATGGTTTAGAACCCAAAAATAGGAATCGAAAATCTAATGGGGGATTTTTTTATTAGTAATAGGAAGACTTACAAAAAAAATTTCCAAAAATTTCTAAAATGTAACTTAATTACTAACGAAATTCGTTAGTAGTTCGTATGCCAGCGCATGCGCATTCCAGATGGTTTCGGCCTACAACTCCCAGAAATCCTAACAGCTGGTAAATTGGCTGGGATTTCTGGGAGTTGTAGGCCAAAACTTGAATAAATCACACTGAATTCTAGATGGGACTCTCCAAATAGAAAGGAGGGAGCAAAGGAGGGGGAGGGGTATTCTATTCTTGGAAGCAGCAAAAGAAAAGGAGGAGGAGCCCCCTGGCTCCTCGCTGCCTCTCTCACCCCGATCCCGAGGGAGCGAGGGCCCAAGTTTGCCCAGGCTGGTCATATACCTACATTCCATGCACATGCAATAATACAGCAGTAATAACAATGGGTATAAGAAGAGGTAAAATTCAAACCGAAGTATTCTGACTGGTCCCTCCTCATGCGGTGCAAACGGGCTCTTCTCTGTGAGCCCAGGAAAAGCCAGCGTTTTCTGCTTGGGTGCACACACATACATATTCTTTGGGGGGGATTTGCTGCAGAATCTTCTCTATGAGCCCGGGATTCTGCAGCAAATCCCCCCCAAAGAATATGTATGTGTGTGCACCCAAGCAGCAAACGCTGGCTTTTCCCCGGGCTAATTTCCCGGACTAATAAGAGAAGAGCCCATTTGCACCGCATGAGGAGAGACCAGTCAGAATACTTCGGTTTGAATTTTACCTATTCTTATACCCATTGTTATTACTGCTGTATTATTGCATGTGCATGGAATGTAGGTATGACCAGTTGGATTACTTATAATATTAGGCACTTACAGTAGCATTCATTCTATTATACATTAGGTTGGTTTCTCACCCCAATACTCTTTGATGCTTTAGATCTGGCTGGCAGGCAGGAGAGGCAGGGAAGCCTGGAAAAATGTAAACAGAGAGGTTTACTCAGAAGTAAATCCACAAGAAGGGCCCTTCATCCAAAGTGCCCTCCTTTGCAGATTTACTTCTGAGTAAACCTCTCTGTTTACATTTTTCCAGGCTTCCAGCCGAAAGAAGGAGCGAAGTTTAGGGCTTGCCTTGCCATAATACTTATTGGCAAGGGAGGCGGGAGGGTGGTGAGAGAGAAGGAGGGTGCCCCCTTATGCCCCCTAATACCGACACGACACTTAAGAAAATCCTGCCCCCGAAGTTCTATAAAGAAAGTCCACTTCCTGGTTGGCGTTCCAGGTGCGGAAATACTCGAAAGTAGCATTTCTTACAAATTTCTTACGAAACAAATCATTTTCATAACTTTTTTCTCATGCCTAATATATACCTTCATTTTTTCCTGAATTCACAGTTTGCATCTTCATGTATTGATAGAATACATTATGGTCCTACATCATGAGCCTCTGGTAGCGCAATGGGTTAAACCGCTGAGCTACTGAACTTGCTGATTGAAAGGTCAGCGGTTCGAATCCGGGGTGAAGGGTGAGCTCCCGCTGTTAGCCTCAGCTTCTGCCAACCTAGCAGTTTGAAAACATGCAAATGTGAGTAGATGAATAGGTGCTGCTTCAGCGGGAAGGTAACGGCACTCCATGCAGTCATGCAGGCCACATGACCTTGCAGGCATCTATGGATAATTCTGGCTCTTCTGCTTAGAAATGGAGATGAGCACCCCCCCCGTCAGAGACAACTAGACTAAATATCAGGGAAAACCTTTATCTTTTACAGTTCTGCATGTACAACTATGTAGTTATACTTAAATAGTTGGACTACAATACCGTTCTAGGTGAATGTGTCTGAAGAAGCAGATTAATATCCATGGCAGGTCATGCTAAAATAACCTATTTGATCTCTAGGTGCTAGGCCTGGTTAAGTTCATCAGAATTCTTCTAAGATCGGAATAAAATCATGTTAAAATCACTTTTGAAGCGGTTTTGAAGCCATGTAAGCAACCCGGAAGTGAAGTTGCCAATTTGAAGCCACCGCCGCCATTTTCGGAAAGAAATTAGCATAAAACTGGCGTCAAGTGAAAAAAAAATCAGATTCACCGCCAGCTCTCTCTCTGACAGCTGGTTCCATCCTCAGAGGTTGAGTAAAGCCGCTGTCGGGGACTGGGGAGTAGAGCCGGGGGACAGGCAGGACTCTTCCCAGGGGGCTCTGGCTACCTTTCAACTGGCTGCCGTTGTCACCATCTCCCTCGGCTCTGATGGAGAGATCATACCATGGAAGCCAGCCTGTATTCTCACATCAAAGGGAAAATTGTGGGGACTCTGCCGCAAGGCAGCCTCCCAGGGACACAGATGCGGCGGGTGTGAATACGAAGGAAGGGAGGTGCAGGCGACCCTTCTTCCCTTTGGGTCTCCACTTCCCCCCATCATCTCCACCATCTTCAACTAATGTGGATTGCTTCCCTGGGCCTGAGAACTGGGGGGGAAAGCCAGTAGGCCTGAAAATGGTTTGGCCTCCATCTTGTGGGTGAGTGGCAGGACGGCAGCCATCTTGGGAGTTTGCCATCTTGGAAAACAGAACTGTTTGTTTGGGAGGAGCCAAACTTGGTAAAAGAAAAAAATGCTTTGCTATGTAGAGGTTTTGAAATCTGACAAGCTCAGTTCTGATCTGGCTGTCAAGAGATCTGGTCTGACTGTCAAAGAGAGAGGATAGGAGAGAGAGTTAGCTTGGTTCAGTGACAGAAGAACTAACTGGAAGCTCTTAGGAAAGAAGAGATAGTTAGTTTAGTCAGGAGAAGCCTGAGGGATCAGGTGGCTAACAGGAAAGTTAGTGTGTTTGTCTCACAGCTATTAGTGAATAATAGTGTGAGTGGAAATTAGGCAGATAAATTCTGTGGCAGATTATCTGTGGTAGTATTAGGAGATACTTATTCAGAGGTATACACCGGAGAACCTTTCTCCAAGATTTCCGCCGCCTGCCTTGTGATGCGCTATGTGGGGATCGTTCGCCATTCCGGCTTCTTTGGCCTTGAAAAGATCAAAATCCAGGGGGTCCATACGGTCGGAGATGGGACCATCCCTGTACATTTGTGACATTGTTCTGTTCTCGGCCAGAAGACTTCTGCAGACACCGTCCTCACCGCAGATAACCATTTCTCTGAAGAAAATTAAAATCCTTATTGTATTGGGGACGCCACTGAGCCTAAGATTGTGCTTTATGGATTCTTTTTCCAGGCGGGTCTGCATTCCACTCCCTTACTGGATTACAAACACCCATCGCCTGGTGGGATTACAAATACCCATTGGGGTGCAACACCATTTCTACTGGGACGCCATTGGGGAGTTACTCCGTCCTCTCATCCCACCTATTATTTGGTGAACTTACTTATTTGACATTGATTCCTAAGTGAGCTACTTCAATTGTGGGATTGAATTTTGTTAAGTTTTGGCACCCGACTTGGGTTGATATATTTAATTTGCCTGAAACTCCTTCGGAGTAATTATTCAATACAAAATACTTTCTAAATTCAGCGTTCTGATACTTTCTTCCTGGTTCTACAGTGACCACGCCCGTTGTGTTATACCATCCAGTCCAACCCCATTCTGCCAAGAAGCAGGACAATTGCATTCAAAGCGCCCCTGACAGGTGGCCATCCAGCCTCTTTTTAAAAGCTTCCAAAGAAGGAGCCTCCACTACACTCCAGGGCAGAGAGTTCCACTGCTGAACAGCTCTCACAGTCAGGAAGTTCTTCCTAACATACAGATGGAATCTCCTTTCTTGTAGTTTGAAGCCATTGCTCCATTGCGTCCTAGTCTCCAGGGCAGCAGAAAACAAGCTTGCTTCCTCCTCCCTATGACTTCCTCTCACATATTTATACATGGCTATCATGTCTCCTCTCAGCTGTGGTATATGGAAATATTTGATGTCAGAAAGAGAGTTGTACAGTATCTGTTGTGATTGAGCCTCCAGCTGCTACTGATAGTAGTGATTCTGAAGAGACTGATGGCTCAGCATCTGGGGAGATTATGGAACTGGGTGGGGCTGTTTGTAACAGGGGTACTGGTGTTTGCAGAAAGAGGCTTACTCATGAGTCAAGTGAGTCAAGTGAAGAAGATCACTTGCAACTCAAGAGAGTCAAACAAATAATTACAGCACCTACAGACTCTGAGACATGTGAGGGATTCTCTGGGAATGATGGGAGTCAGAGTACAGAGGACATTTCTACTGAAATGGATTGGACTCAAGTAAGAGAAATTCAGAGGGCTTGTGAGGAGCCCACAAGTTCAGACACCTGGGTAGGATTCAATGATGATTAGGATTGGCCCTCAGAGTCCCCAGACAATGGGTGGGATGTTCTAAGTCTTAACCACAGGTGGAAATTTTGGAGGGCCAGTCAAAAGGCAGCAGCTGCTGGGAGAGTAACACCTGAGGATGATGAAAGGGCGTCGACCTCATCAAGTGGATCTGACTTGAAGTGAGCTTAAAAGGTGGGCATTTTGGGACTAACCTCTGTAGCTAGCAAGGAGTTGCCTTTGGATCCTAGGACTCTTGCATCCTGTCATCTTGCAGCCTTGTTTCCAGACTGATTCTGCTGCTTCCTGTGGTGGGGTTTGAACTCCACTGGATTGCTCCCCAGTTGGACTGTGGGTTGTGTTTTCGCTTCTACATCTATCTCCTCTCCTTGACCTTGGCCTGGCTCCTGGATTACGTCTCTCCTACGCCCCTTTGGATACCTTCTTGGACAACCCTTTGATGACTTCAACGCTGATGACCTTGGATTGATTCTGATGACTACATCTCCTCTGCTGCCCTCAGCGTGACTTTCTCTGTTTGTTTTGCTTTGATTTTGCTAAAGAGTTTTGGCGTTTTGAAGGCTTCCTTTTGTTAGCGTTTTCACTGACCATTAAGTGCTTTTGTTTTGCAAATACTTATCTCCAGAGACTCTGTGAATATTAAAACAAACTATTTACACTTCAATTGGGTTTGGCTCTCTGAACTGGCGTCTGCGGCGACAGTATCAACACAGTTAGGTTGATGCACAACTCTGAGTGGATTCCTGCCTGAATCATCAGGAGCAGTTCTAGGAAACTATCAGAGTAGTCCTATACATTTGATACTGATCCTTGTTTGCATGCACTAATAAGCCCAATACTCGAGCTGTCTTAGCATGATCTTAAAAGGAGTGAATGCATGAATGAATAAATGAATGAATGAATGATCAATTTCGCTACAACCTTCCCTTAGACCCACTAACAAATTAATAGAGAAAGCCAGCCTCCAACGCAAACCATAAGCCCGGAGGTAAGATGATTATGACATTGACTTGAATGAGATCCCCTGTCATTTCCCCATGTTCACAGCTTGCCAGGTTCTATCAGACCCGCTCCCAACAATGACACTGATTGAATGGCTGCTCTTTGAGGCTCCATACATTCTAGCCTACAGACAGGTTCATAGGTCTGACCCGGGGTCAATGGGAGGGCAGTTCAGTTTTGCTGCCATTTGTCACCAGGGGTCAAGTGGCACATCAAGACAAAAAAAAGAGTAGGCAGATGGCCCCCCAATTTCATTGTCTTGAGGCTGTTCCACCTGTGGCAGATTACGTGGAGGCAATAAATAAGGTGATCACCCCCTTGCATAAAAAGGTGAGGCTCCAAATTCAATTTAATGTAGGGATTTCCTTGGGCTGACCTTCATCCTATGAACAGTAGATGAACCACCTTTTCTGCAAATCCTAAAAAGGGAAAACTGGACTCTTCTTATAGGCAGAAAGACTTGGCTAAGGGCATCTACATTCCTTGAGCCCCAAATGAATGTGTGTTTTCATGTTGTTGCAGTATTAAGAATTGTGTGCTAAATGTATCCTGAGAGTTTTAAAAATGGTTTAGATTAGATTACTGCAATGCTCTCTACGTGGGGTTGCCTTTGAAGACTGTTCGGAAGCTGCAACTAGTCCAACGGACAGCAGCCAGGTTGATAACAGGAGCGGCATTCAGAGAGCGTACAACTCCTCTGTTGTGCCAGCTCCACTGGCTGCCAGTTTGCTACTGGGCACAATTCAAAGTGCTGGCTTTAGCCTTTAAAGCCCTAAACGGTTCGGGTCCAATTTACCTGTCCGAACGCATCTCTCCCTATGAACCATCGAGATGTTTAAGATCATCTGGAGAGGCCCTGCTCTCGGTCCCGCCTTCTTCGCAGGCGCGACTGGCGGGACGAGAGACAGGGCCTTTTCAGTGGTGGCTCCTCGGCTTTGGAATGCCCTCCCTAGAGACATCAGATCGGCCCCCTCCCTCCTGACGTTTCGCAAGAAAATCAAGACCTGGTTATTTGAGCAGGCCTTTGTTGATGAAATATAAGGCTTAATTGGATATAAGGAATGACGACGATGCGATGGAAACTGATTTCAACATGACGCTGAGGCTGCAATTGTATGTTTTTAATTGTTAAATTGTTATTATATGTTTTTTTCTGGGGGGTTGACTTGTTGCTGTGTTGTATTGAGGGCAGAGGCTGCCTGTGTAAACCGTCCCGAGTCGCCTTTGGGCTGAGAGGCGCGGTATAGAAACGTGACAAATAAATAAAATAAATGAATTAAGACAATGGGAAGGGGAAGTGGCTTTAAAAAAAAAAATTCCCGAGAGCCAAATTCTATTTCAAAGAAGGTACAATTCTGGCTTGATTCAGACTATTGGTTATTTTGTCTCATTTTGTTAACTCACATCAACACATTAACTTTGTGTTTTTAAATACATCATAACTGTACTCTCAATTCACTTCTGACACTATAAATAAATAAAGCACATCAACAGAAGCCTGCCTTATGGAAGAAAAGTCTTCAAATTCCTCCTTCCATAGTTCTGATCAAATTGACAATTTGCATCAGGGCCGGAGAGATAGCACAGCAGTAGAACAGCTGTGCTTGCAATCTGATGAAGGTTGCAAGTTCGATTCCTGAGCTGGCTTGGACAACCAGCTGTGAGCCCTGTCCACTGTTCACCCAGCAGTTTGAAAACAGCCCAGTTGTAAATAGATGAACTGGGAACCGCCAAAAAGCGGGGGAGGATTCTTTTCATTAAAGGACTTTACAACACCTGAATAAATAAAAATCGGCTGTTGGAAGGTGGAATGTGGAACAGAGGAACAGAGGCCCTCCATCATGAGGATGAAGCAACTGCACCCTCTTGTGACATAATGACGCACCCTGTGACACAGTGTCACGATGCAAGACCTAGGCCGGCCCCTTAATCACACACACAGAGACGATAATCAGCTAACTACTTTATTGAAGTATAAAAACAGTATAAAAAATTTTTTTAAAAGAAAAGGTAATTGTCCATAAAAATTATCAAAAGGTAAAAGGTAAAAATTGTCCAAAAGCAAACTTGGCAAGAAAGATCCAAAGATTTGGCAAGGCTCCGCTCAGCTAGCGGATCAAGGGACAAAGCAAGGTTACACGATACAAACTCTTCTTGGCAGGCCACTAGCCCCAAACTTAGCTACGTGGACTTGGCCCACACGTATAGGATAGACGTGGCGAGTACTGAGGATCCGTTCCCACGGATCCTATACTTAATCCCTTTGACGAGGCCCCGACGCTCTAGGCTTCTCCTCCTCCAATCTGTGCTGCGAGCCTCGGTCTGTCTAGGCTGTGGAACCAACCCCTCCTGCTAGTCTCAATGCTCCGTCTCCTATCAAAGGTTCGACCTTGCCTCCCAGCACCTGGTTCCCTATCTTCGTGAGAGTCAAACTCCCCATCTGCTTCCCGGGCCTCTCCCTCGGTTGTTTCCCACATTCTTTCTTGCGAGCCTCGCGTCCCCGGCCGCTCGTAATCTTCACTATCACTGCTTTCGAATTCCGACTGGCCTTCCTGCTTCTCGTAGGATCCGGCCAGCCGTCATCCCAGGCCAGGCTTTCTGTGGGGGAAGAAGGCCCAGCTACCTCAAAATCCCCTTCTCCTAGCCCCTCCAAATCCTCTTCAGAATCAACTGGCTCCAATGCTAGTGGGACCCCCGGTGCTGCCCCCTGCCCTCCAGGCACAAACGAGAACTGGTGTGCTACACACAGCCAGAAGAAAATCCTTCAAAAAATTGAATGTATTGTATTGTAACTGTATGTCTTCCGGCAGGGTGTAGCAACCCCGTTCTCTTTCGTGCCTGGGGGGCAGGGGGCGGCCCCGGGGGTCCCGATTGCATTAGGGCCAATTGCAGCTGATGAGGACATGGATGAAGGGGATGATGAGGTAGCTGGGCCTTCATCTCCCACAGAGAGCTTGGAATGGGATGATGGCTGGCCTGATGGGTATGACTTCAATACACGACAAAGTAATCACTATTGCAACTTCTATACACACTGCTAAACCACAATGTTTAAAGGGGCAGTGTCAAAGGAATACCAAGACATAGCATATAAAGATAAAAACCACTATATTGTATGGCAGTATATGCTCAATAGCAGAACAATATTACAAACAGTACAATGTAATGCAAATAATCAATCATGTGATTAATACACAGTATGAGCATAAATCACAAGCCCATATACATGGTTGGGCGAAGGAGTATTCCACTTGGCACTGAGTAACCCTTAGTGAAGTCCTGGGTATGATGACCCATGGACCTGCGACTGAGTCAGTAGGGGAACCTTGGTAGGTGGCAGGGCTGGTGGCTGCTATGGTGGGCAGGTGCCAACGGCTGGAGGTAAGCTGCCGACGCCAAGATGGCCGTTTCGCGTAACCGCTTCCTCAGGGCGCTGATCACTTCTGACCGCTCCTCCCCAGTATTGTAGTAGACCAATTTAGACTCAAAGTCGAAACGAGAGATTTCGCGTTTCCGCGTTTCAATACAGATCGCTCTTGTGAGTTATCTCCCGGGCTGCAATGGAAGCTGAAAGGGAGTCTGGCTCTCATGAAGATAGCGACCCAGGTGCTGGGAGGCAAGGACGGAGCTTTGATAGGAGACGGAGCATTGAGTCCAGTAGGAGGGAATGGCACCGAAGCCTAGAGCGCCAGAGGAGCGCTAGGTCCCATAGTACAGATTGGCGCCGCAGCCTAGAGCGTCGGGGGTCTCACCAAGGGAATTAAGTATAGGATCCGTGGGAACGGATCCTCAGTTGCTCGGCCACTTCTGATTTGAAGGGAGTGACGCGAGTGAAGATCCACGGAGCCAGGACTGCGGCTCGTGCCTTGCCAAGAAGTTTCTTGGGCCTTGATTCCTTAAACCTTGCCTTGTTGAATTGCCACGGACCAAGTCTGTTTTAATCCGCATTGCATTTGCGGAACTTCTGCCAAGCTTTTGCCTTTGGAGATACTTTTGAACTCTTCATTCTTTTGATTGCAATTTTGATATTTTATGGACAATTATCCTTTTTCACCTGTTTTCTTATTAATCAATAAATAGTTAGCTGATTACCATCTCTGTGTAGGGGCTGGGCCGAGACCCTGCATTGTGACACAGGGATTGTCTGCCGTATGTGTGATGTAATCCGCTCTGAGTCCCCTTCTGTAACGACTCTCCAACACACGGTAGGGATCACACGTAGAGTTCTGTTTGGTCCAACACGATTTTATTGAAGGTACGACACCCGTGAAGCTAAAGCACCGACCCGCCACCCAAACACACTATTTATACCCCAGTAGCCCCTCCCCTACCCATGCAATGTCCAAGCAGGGTTTCATCATGCTCCCATGAATCAGCAATCCCAGCAGTCCTCTGAGGCATGACCCCGGAGGTCACAGGATCAGTGTCACCAGTCCAATTGTCCAATGTCCAAGCCTGGAGGAGTTACCTCACTTCCTTCCCAGGCACCTGGAAGTTATCTCACTCCCAGTCTGACTCAGCAGTCTCATGAATGTAGGACAGAGGTCGCTCCAGGAACTAAGGCAAAGGTCGGTGTTGCCTCATGACAGGTTGGGAACCTGACCTTCACCAAAGCTGAGGGTTCCCAATCCTGACATAACGGTCTCCTCCACCTCGTCCTCCCCTGAGGAAACAAAACACCATTCAATCCCTTGGAGGAACGGATTCACATACTTCTTTAAGAAACTACAATGGAAAGTGGGGTGTACTTTCCCTAAACTCTTGGGCAACAGGAGAGTATAGGATACCTTATTTACTACCTTCTCAACCCTAAAAGGTCCTATATATTTCGGGCTTAATTTCTTCGACCTAAAACCCAGCTTTAAATTTTCTGTCGATAGCCATACTAGATCCCCTTCGGCATACTCCTCCCCTTCTTGCCGCTTGTGATCACCGAACAGTTTGTATGACCGCTGTGCCTTCTTTAAGGCCTCCGCCGCTTCCTTCCAAACCCCCCCGCTCTCACTTTCCATTCCACTTTCTCTCCTCCTCCTCCCACATCCAAAAGCTGGGGCAAAGGAGCCACCTCCTGCCCGTAGACAATCTCAAAAGGGGACTTCCCAGTGGAGGAGTGCACTGAACTATTGTAAGCTACCTCAGCATACGGCAGGAGATCGGACCAATTATTCTGTTCCTGGTTGCTGAAGATCCGCAAATAAGCTCCTAAAGATTTTTGCACTCTCTCCACAGCACCATTACAGGAAGGATGATAAGCAGACGTTAAACGCCTCTGAGCCCCCAACACCTCTAAAAACTTGCTCCAAAACTGAGCCGTAAACTGGACACCTCGGTCACTCAACACTTGCTCTGGACAACCATGCAATCTATACACATGCTGCACATACAACTCCGCCAATCGCTCTGCTGATGGCAAACCACGCAAGGGAATAAAATGGGCTTGTTTGGAAAACATATCTAACACCGTCCAAATATAACGGTAACCTCGGCTCGATGGCAAGTCCCCACGAAGTCTGTACTAACATGTGTCCACGGCCGTACTGGATCCGCCACCACTTGAATCAACCCTCGCGGCTTAGCAGAGGGAACCTTATTCTTAGCACACTTTTCACAGCCTTCTACATATCGCCTCACTTCCAGCCTCATCCCAGGCCACCAATACCTCTTCTTAACAGCCAAAAGAGTCTTTGTGATCCCCCAGTGACCCGCCGCCTTATGGTCATGGTGCAACTCTAACACCTTCCCTCTCAACTTTGGGGAACATAAACCTTACCTCCGACCATCCACAATCCCTTCAACATCTCACACTCCTTCTCATGCTCCTGCAACCATAAATCCCCTTCATAACCCCTCCGCAATTCCAAACTCCATTCATCCACCACCTCCTCCTCTACTTTAATCTCCAACTTACTCTGGGACCGGGTCTGCACCGCACAACCCCATTGCTCTTGGGAAAAAACTTCCTCTTCCTTATGCAATCCATTCTCCCCCACGCTGGGGTACCGAGAAAGGGCATCAGCCACAATATTCTCTTTACCTTTGATATGTTGTAATGTGAAATTAAACCTATTAAAAAACTGAGACCACCTCACTAACTTCGGGGACAACTTCTGAGGATTTCTCAGGTATCTCAAATTCTGATGATCGGTCATAACCACAAACGGGAACGTAGCCCCTCTAAGAACTGACGCCAAGTTATTAACGCATTCCGCACAGCAAACGCCTCCTTTTCCCACACTGGCCATTTACGTTCATGCTCACCAAACTTTTTTGAAAAATAAGCACAAGGTCTCAATCTCCCTTGGTCATCTTCTTGCATCAGAGCCCCACCATAAGCCCACGCCGAAGCGTCACATTGAACAACAAACGGCCGATCCACATCCGGATGTAACAACAAAGGTCCCTCAGTAAAAGCCTTCTTCAATTTGACAAAAGCCTCCTGGCAATCCTGGGTCCAATTTAACATTGCGCCTGGAGATCTAACTTTCTTTGATTCCCCCTTCCCCTTCGTCTTCAACAATTCCGTGAGCGGGAGGGCTATTGCTGCAAATCCAGGAATAAAAGTCCGGTAAAAGTTTGCTAACCCTAGAAACGCCTGTAATTGCCTGCGCGTACGTGGAGCCTCCCAGCTCAACACGTCATCCACCTTAGCCGGGTCCATGGCCACACCACTCTCACTGATCCTATAACCTAGAAAATCAATCTGATTTTTACCGAACTCACATTTACTCAGTTTCACAAACAAACTAGCTTGCCTCAACCGCTCTAGCACCTCTCGCACCAACCTAACATGCTCTTCTCTACTACTCGTCGCTACCACGATATCATCCAAATAAACAAACACCCCTTTATATAAAAGGGGGTGCAACACCTCGTTTATTAATTGCATGAACAGGCCTGGAGAGCCTGCTAAACCGAAGGGCATCACGGTCCACTCGTACAACCCTAGGGGGCATGAGAAAGCCGTCTTCCACTGGTCACTTTCTTTCACTCTAATCATATGAAACGCGTCAATCAAATCCAACTTTGTAAAAACCTTACAACCTCCTAATAAACCTAACAAATCTTTAATCAATGGTAGAGGATAACAATTTGTGGTACTGACAGCGTTCAGGCCCCTATAATCAATGCACAACCTTAACTTCCCATCCTTCTTCTCCCTAAATAGAACAGGCGCTGCCAGAGGAGACTCTGACCTCTTAATGAATCCCCTTCCTAGATAACTATCTATCTGTTCTCTCAAAGCAACCTTTTCTTTGACAGTCATTGCATAAATTTTTGGCTTAGGTAAAACAGCCCCCTCTTTAATCTCTATGCTACACTGCACATTCCTCAAGGGGGGAAGCTTTTGAGCTAACTTAGGGTTAAACACGTCAGCATAGTCCCAATATTCCTTTGGCACCCCTTCCACTTCACATTTTAAACCCCCCTCCATATTAGGCATACATTGTACAGTTCCAGCTTTCCAATCGATCTTGGGGTTCACTTGTTCTAACCATGGCATGCCTAACACCACCTCATGTCCCTTTATAGGCGCCATAACAAACTTAATATCCCCCTCCCAGGGTCCTACTCGTCCCTTTAAACCTTTCGTCCCTACAGAAAATGGTCCACCCTCAATAACCGACCCATCCAGCTGCTTAAACGTCACCAATGTTTTCAAGGGTTCTGTTTCACCACCCAACTCTTCTACTAACTGGGGGGGCCATAATATTCTCCGAACACCCGCAGTCCACCAGAGCTTTCTTCTTCACCATTTGATCTCCCTTAATTAAGCCCAAAGTGCATTGAATATTATTCCTCACCCGACACTTTTGCTTTCAACATTGTCCACACTAGCCGCTTTAGCTGCAGCCACTTTCACAGCTGGCTTCTGCCTGCATTGGTAAGCAAAATGTCCTGGTTGGTTACAGGCATAGCAGAGGCCCCTCCCCAGCATCGGTTTTTTGCTGGCGTTAGAACGGTTATCACTAACTCGCTTGACCTCCATTCCACGAAACCGGCCCTCAGCCAACCCACGACCGGCTCCTCGAGATCTCATCGGTTGATTCCGCCGCCTCTGCACCTGTGCAAGAATTCCCTCTACGTTGCCAGCTAGTTGAATCCATCCGTCAACGTTTCCAGGATCATCTCGGTGAAGACACCACTCTAGAATGTCTTTGCGTAACCCATCTTTGAACAGCTCCAACAATGTAGCCGGGGACCATTCTGCAACCTTCCCGGCTAGCCCCATAAACTCTTCGGCGTACTCCGTCACTGATCTTGCACCTTGGGTCAAACATCTCAATGCCTCTTTCGCTTTGATCCTCTCCAAGGGATCCCGAAACCTATTTCGTATAGCTTGCAGGAACTTTCTCACTGAACCCAGACACTGGTCCCGCCGATCATGGCACTGTACATACCACTCTGCTGCACGACCTTTAAACACTGCACCAACAGCCCTCACCTGGCTGCCCTCACTGGGATATAAATGTCCATAATCTTCTAAATGGTCCTGCACCGCTGCAATGAAGAACGCAACTTTAGAGGCTTCTCCCTCAAACTCTACTCGCAACGGCTCCTTCTTCATTCGGGCCCCAAACTCACTGGAAACCCCTCCCCGTCCTGGAAGGTAGCCCTGGCTGGAAATGCCTCTTCCCATTCCTGGCATCGGCGAAGCACGTCTCACCTCCGGTGCAGGACTCCCCCGGTATTCATCTCCCATCCTCACTCCCGAAAGAGATCTAGGACGCTCTGGAACGGGACTCCCCAGACATCTATCTTCGGTCCTCACTCCCGAAAGAGATCTAGGACTCTCTGGAACGGGACTCCCCAGACATCTGTTTTCGGTCCTCACTCCCGAAAGAGATCCAGGACGCTCAGCTGATGGCCCCTCCATCCAGGAGTAGTAAGTGAAGTCTCCACCTCCCGGGGCTCTCCAGATCGATTCTCTCTGGTCTCTCCGGAACATAACTTGGGACATCCGCTTCACCGTCTGCTCCACTGCTTCCATTTTGCAACTCAACACATCCAATCTAGACGGTGACTCAGGTTCTGGGGTCTCACTACCCCCCCGCTGCCAGGTCCACCTGATCAACCCTGGCACTGGCGCCATGCACTTCCAGATCCTCTTGGATCTTCATCAGACGAGCACTCCTGTGCTCCACCGCCTGACTCTCCTCCAGACGAACACTCTTGCGTTCCACCGCCTGGCCGGCGCTACTGCGCCCCTCCATCCGCCGAGCCGCCTCGCGTTCCATCTTCCGACTGGCAACCATCTCATCCACCTGAGCTTGCCACAACTGCTCCCCTTCACAGAGCCTTCTCTCCTGGGCTGGCATCGCGCGGGGTTCATCCGGGTTTCCCACTTGGTCAAGAGTGGACCACTCCCACTCCTCGGTTCTTCTGACCTCCTCCGGATCCAATATCCAACTATCAAGATACCTCTCCTCGTTCCACGCCAACCTCTCCATTTCTGGGATAGTTGGTTGGGGCTTTAGCTTCTGTAACGACTCTCCAACACACGGTAGGGATCACACGTAGAGTTCTGTTTGGTCCAACACGATTTTATTGAAGGTACGACACCCGTGAAGCTAAAGCACCGACCCGCCACCCAAACACACTATTTATACCCCAGTAGCCCCTCCCCTACCCATGCAATGTCCAAGCAGGGTTTCATCATGCTCCCATGAATCAGCAATCCCAGCAGTCCTCTGAGGCATGACCCCGGAGGTCACAGGATCAGTGTCACCAGTCCAATTGTCCAATGTCCAAGCCTGGAGGAGTTACCTCACTTCCTTCCCAGGCACCTGGAAGTTATCTCACTCCCAGTCTGACTCAGCAGTCTCATGAATGTAGGACAGAGGTCGCTCCAGGAACTAAGGCAAAGGTCGGTGTTGCCTCATGACAGGTTGGGAACCTGACCTTCACCAAAGCTGAGGGTTCCCAACCCTGACAACTCTTCTCAACCCCCGGAGGGGGACTCAGAGCGGCTTCCAAAAGGGACAATTTGATGCCCTCATAACAACACAGTATAAAAACAGCATAAAAGCCCTCAAACATTGACACTAAAATACATTAAAATACAATTACATTCATACAGCCTATGTATTCACCTATGTAAAACAGTGTTCTGTCCGTAGAAGCATTGAGCCCTATTCACCAGCTTTCCATTAAAAACTAGTCTAAAGTGCTGTCCTGTGCTACTATGCGAACACCTGGTCCCACTTCCAAGCCTTCACTTTTTTCCCTAAATGTCAGGAGGGATGGAATTGATTGTATGTCACTAGGCAGCGCATTCCACAGACGAGGAGCCACCACCGAGAAGGCCCTCTCCCTCGTCCCCACCAGCCGCACCTGAGAAGCCGACGGGAGCAAGAGCAGGGCCTTATTTATTTATTTATTTGGACTTGTACACTGCCACTCCCAGCGGCTCGGGGCGGTTTACAACACAATTCAATAAAACAAACCATGGGCAAAACATACATATAATAGCAAGTAACACAGCAAAATTAAAACACAGCTAAAATCACAAGCTTTCGAAGGCCTGTCTGAACAAGTGTGTCTTGCAGGCCCTCCGAAAGGTAACCAAATTTCGGAGAGCCCGCATTTCCGGTGGCAACGTATTCCAAAGAGCCAGGGCGATGATTGAAAATGCCCTGCGCCTTGTCGAAGCCAGGTGGAAAGACTTCACACTAGGTATATTTAGAAGATTCTGGTCTTCTGAACGAAGTGATCTCGGTGGGTTATATGGAGTCAGGTGATCCCGTAGGTACACTGGCCCCAGACCATACAAGACCTTAAAAGTAAGAACTAACACCTTGAAAGTGATCCGGTATTCAATTGGTAGCCAGTGCAGGTTCTGCAGTATAGGGGTTATACGGCGGCTCATGGGTTCCCCCACAAGCAGCTGGGCTGCAGCATTCTGCACTACCTTGAGCTTCCAGATCACATTCAAGGGAAGGCCAATGTAAAAAAAAATTGATTAGAAGAAGAATGGAAAGAAGAGGAAATGGTCAAAGAGTGGAACCTGAAAGGATAAGGAAAAAAACCCACCAACAACTGGGGGTAGCAGTAGACATGTTGCTGCGGAAGCAGTAAATCTACTCCCAGTTTATGGCTCTGGATTGTAGGGAAACCATCTAAACATCACATCTCTCTCTCACCCCCCCCCCCCCCCAACAGAATCTCAGAACTGGAAGAGCTCCATTACAACCCAGAGCCAAGTCTCACGGAGAAGCAGGCACAAAACAACGAATGGATTTGCCATCCGATAACAACCTGTCCATCAACCAACTTTAAGGGCAACTTTAAAGCGGGGACGTTTAGATGCGGGCACTGCAATATGTGTGAATTTGTATCACCATTGAAAGAGATTATACTACCAGGCAATGCCAGACCTATCAAGCTCGAACAGTTCTTCACCTGCGCTTCAGAAAAGGCCATTTACCTATTATTTTGCTCGTGCCCCAGATATTATGTTGGAATGACAAAAAGATCCTTAAGGACAAGATTAGGGGAGCACAAAAACCGCATTTTAGCAGGTAATGAAGACACATTCCTGTATAGGCATTTTAAAACAACACATAAATCGATGCCAGACTTTAAATTCGTAGGATTACAGCTAGTGACAGTGCCACCACATGCAGACATTCAAACCACACTACTCAAATGTGAGCGGATGTGGATAATCCGCACCAAATGTGAGCAACCGTTAGGCCTCAATGAGAATTTAAGCCTAACAGACCTGCTGCTTTAAGGAGCTCTGAGAGGCCTCTATCCATTGTATGTTAATGTGTTTGCGCCACTGGTAGGCACTTAAGCAGCTTCTCAGCCTTCGCTTTTACCGGATTGCGGTCTACGCCATGTGGGTGAGCTATTTGTAAGCTGAGAGATCAGCAGTGCTATTGAGCATTTATATGATTTATATTGGTAAGTAACAAGAATTCACTCCTACCCTATGTTACTATCTTTCTGTGTATTGTTTGGGATACTATTGTACATGTTTATGTTACAGATATACTGTTATTGTGCATCTCTGTGTATTTTGGGGCCACCCTGACGAAGATTTGATCGAAACGGGTCGGTAACCGGACATGGATTTACCCGTAGGTGGACTGCCCAGCGATAACTACTAAACGGAGTGGGATATTGCATATTGGAGTTCACGACGACTGACGGAAACCCAACTAGTACCTTTGATCTTTTTTGATTTGTTTTGGCCAATGGGCCGCGGATTATAACTAAAATTTATGTTGACCATTGGGTCTGGTAGATAACAGCGGTGACCATCGGGTCTTGGATATAAATACAGAAAATCTACGGAAAGAACTGAACTGCAGTAAAGAAGAATCTTTACCTATTGAAGGGCTACTGCCAGCATCGTGAGTGAAGTAGACATGTTCACTCGGTTTATTTTGTACTTTTGAAGATATATAATTTGTTATGAAAAATATTTGAAAGTATAGTGCTTATTTGGAAGCCTCAATACAATTTGTTATATTTTGCCATCCCAGAGTGTGGTATATATTCTGTCCATCAACCACCCTAGGGGACAACACAGCCATAGGAGAAAGCTGCGCAGAGCCAGAAGCTTCAGAAGAAGTCAAACAATGAGGGCCAAATATCCATTCTAAATTCCCATCGAAATATTGGGCAAAAGCAACTTCAGCTGGTGATGAATCATGGATTCGCTTCAGGATCAAATCTAGGCTTTCGAGATTCATAAGAGCTCACCAAGGTTCTCAGGCATATTTCCAAATGGGTTCAGCACCTTGGACAGCTTCCATAAAGAAAGCCAAGGCCTGGAATAGATTCATCATCCCTATGACATGGGGACCATTATTTAGACAGCAGCCTTAATCTATGTTTGCATGAAATGCAGGGAAACCCTCCTTCCATGCATCATTCCTGAGGGGGAGAGCTTTCAGGTAAACAACACATACTTCAGAAATTCAGATCACGTTGGTAAAAACAAAAGGGCAACATTTTGTTGATATGTTTGCTCTCGGCCTGTCTTTTAAAGCTCAGTTCATGGAATCATGCGAGCGCTCATTAGCAGAGAAGGCTAAATAATACCTTATCATCATCATCATCATCAGTTTAATATTTGTTAACCGCCCTCCATCCAGGATGCTCTAGGCCACGGCTGTCCAGGGGCCTGAATTCCAGTCACTGATGACCTGGGGGGCCGTAGGGTCTGCCCAGGGGCCCCAAGCTCCGACCCCTCTCCCCCAGCTCCGCCCCCGCCCCGCCCCTGCATGCATACAGTCAAATATAATCTTTTACTGAGATAAAATGCAGGGATAAGATATTAAATTATTTTAATTTAATATTAAATATATTTAATTCCATCCTCCCTCTCCCCTTATTTTAATTTAATATTAAATATATTTAATTCCATCCTCCCCCTCTCCCCTTAATGTATCCCATCTCCCCTTATTTCATCTTTAAATATATTTAATTTTATATGTAATACATGAGGGGAGATGGGGGGGAGGGAATGAGGAGCGCCCTGAGGAGCCCCCTGCTTCGGCCTACCTTTTCCAAACGCGCAGGATCCAGGAGTACCTGGACGACGAGAGAGGTGACGACCGACTGAGTTGAAGAAGGTCCTAATCGCGTCTGTGGGCCTCAGCGATCCAGTAGTAGAGTAGCCAAAGAGTATTGCGAGAATACGCAATCCACACGGGATTTCGCTGTCAACGCCGGCGTGATCTCGCGTTGACAGCGAAATCCCGTGTGGGTTGCGTATTCTCGCGATACTTGCTCCGAACCCGGAAGTAGGTTTTTTATTTTATTTTATTTTATTTTTCTATTTTCTATTTTTTTATTAAAAACCTTAGGGGGCCGGAGGGAAGGGGCTGGGGGGCCGTATACGGCCCCAGGGCCGCCAGTTGGACAGCCCTGCTCTAGGCGATTTACATGAAATCAAAGTTAAAACAGGATAAAATATTACATAGGCCAAATATGAGAGTTAAGATTACACATTAAAAGCTCTACTGAATAGCCAGGTCTTAAGAGCTTGGGTAAAAGGCCGCAGGTCTCGCATCGCTCTCACGTACGGTGGCAATGAGTTCCATAAGGCAGTCTTTCTCAACCAGTGTGCCGTGGCACACTAGTGTGCAGTAAGGGACCTCCTGCTGTGCCACGAGAAAAGCTCTCTGCCCCCCTTCCTTCCCCCCTCCTCCTGCCAAACTCCTGCTGCTTGGGGGAGGAAGAGGAAGGGCCGGACGGCAGTGAAGAAAAAGAAGAAGGGGCTGGGGTGCCACCTCCTTCGGCCATTTCCCCAGCCAGCCTCCAATCCGCCATGACTCCTGCCATGACTCTCGCCCCTCGCTCACTGAAGCCACGTGGAGGAGGAGCCCCGTCCACTGAAGCACGTCTACCACTCATGCTCCTCCTCTGTAGGAGAGCTGAAGCTGGGGGGAGGGGGCAGGGCATGACATGGTCTGGCTCTGCCCCTTCCCCCGGCTTCGGCACTCCCAGCAGCTGCTCCAGCCTTGAGGAGACAGTGCCAAGCCAGCATTGTGCTGGCTCTGGCACCGCTGGCTTGGCACTGCCCCCTCAAGGCTGGAGCAGCTGCTGGGAGAGGTGAAGCCAGGGGGGGAAGGGGTGGGACATGGCGCAGCCTGGCTCCGCCCCCTCCCCCAGCTTTGACATTCCCAGCATCTGCTCCCAGCAGGCCATCATCCCCCAGCCGTTCTTTACTGTGTTAGAGCCCCCCCTCTGAGAAGCGCACCATCCGGCTGGGATTGACCTCCTTCGGTCCCAGGATTGACTGGTCGATCGCGATCGACTCCCTGGGCAGCCCTGGTCTAGGGCCTGTGTACCTGATGGACCGTCTCTCCCCGTATGTTCCCCAGAGATCACTACGGTCCAATGAACAAAACTTACTGGAAGTCCCCACTGTTCGAACCTACCACCTGTCTTCTACCAGACAGAGAGCCTTCTCAGTGGTAGCTCCAACTCTCTGGAACACCTTCCCAGATGATGTCTGGGCTCTTGGAGAGTTACCTGCCTTCCGAAAAGCCTGCAAGACAACTCTATTTCGGCAGGCCTTCAATCCTAATGGCCCAGCGTAATCTACTCCATATCTGTATGGCTGGCTATTAGTACAGTGAGGGACTGTTTTATTGTGTTCTATTGTGGTTTTACTGATGTTTTATTGTGGTTTTATTATGTTTGTACTGCATATGTTCATTGTGTGAACCGCCCGGAGCCTATGGGAATGGAGCAGTATATAAAATCAAACATTTAATTAATTAATTATATCTCGGCATTACTTTGCGAACGAAGATTCTTAGGAAGGACTCATCCCACGCTTTTTACAAGTGCGTTGATGACTAAAAAGGCCAATCTGAGATAGGCAAGTTCGGTTGCAGAAAGCACAGCAGAAAGTCTCCTTGGGTGATGCTGTTTCCAAGTTGCGGTTCTTTCTGCATTGTCGTTTCTCTTCAAGACGCATTCAGCGTGTCTTCTCGAAAGAGGCCGCAGCATTGTGGATAGTGCATCTCCATGCCTCCCAATGTGAGGACAGGGTGGACCATTGTTGGTGATCAATCTGGCCAAGCCTGAGATGTTGTTTCAGGGAGTCCTTATATCTCTTTTTGGGGGGCGCCTCTCTTGCGCTGACCCGTGGCGAGTTCACCGTAGAGTAGTATCTTTGGGACGCGGTGGTCCTCCATCCTAGAGATGTGTCCTGCCCAGCGCAGCTGTGTTCTCAATAGCATGGCCTCAATGCTGGTGATCCCTGCTTGCTCAAGGACAGCAACATTAGTCGGTCCAGAGTATATTTAGGATTGTGCGAAGACAGCGCTGATGAAAGCGTTTGAGGAGTCGTAGGTGTTGGCGATAGGTGACCCATGTTTCAGACCCATAGAGGAGAATAGACAGTGCGATAGCTCTGTACACACTGATTTTGGTGCTTTGCCTCAGGTGTTTGTTGCTCCAGACTCTTTTGTGAAGCCTTCCAAATGCACTCTATGCCTTTGCTAATCTGTGATCTATCTCTTTGTCAATCTTGGCGTCTGAAGAACATAAGAACATAAGAACATAAGAAGAGCCATGCTGAATCGGACCTCAGCCCATCTAGTCCAGCATTCTGTATCACACAGTGGCCCACCAGTTGTACACGGGGAGCTCGAGCAGAAGGGAGGGCAAACCCTGACCTGCTCCCGACCCCCACAACCAGTACCCGGGGAAATCCTGCCTACCTCAACCAACTCCGAGGTGGCACTTGAATGTCCTTTTCAGTAACTAGAGATGATGCTTCCCAAGTAGGTGAACTGCTGAACGGACTTAAGCACAGATTCGCCTATGCTGACGTGGGGATGGTGGTGTTCTTCTTGTGGTGCGGGCTGGTAGAGGACTTCCGTTTTCTTCAGGCTGACTTCCAGCCCAAACAGCTCTGCAGCTTAATTAATTAATAATAAAATATGTATCATATTCACCCCGTCCATATATTGGCTAACAACTCACTCCTGGGACTTTCGGTCAAAGATATATAATGTGTAATATAATACAATTCATTATTATTATTATTATTATTATTATTCGCAATTGAATGTGTAATCACTCCGAGCATGTCTCTTTGTGAGGTTGCCCTCCTCTTCCAGAAGTCAGCTTGTGGAAAAACTTGCCTTTCCAACCCTCCTCCGCCCCACTCCTCCCTTCCCATTTGGCTGCCCCGTCCAATGACTCAGAGGGTCATGTCCCTGGCAAGTTCATTTCTGGGCCAAGTCTGCCCAATTATATGACAGGAATTAATGTCCACTTGAGTCTCCAACAGCAAGGCCTGATTTAAGCTCTTAGGTTGAACTTGTCTACAATTGTCGGGGTGAAAGGCCAGTTCCTAACCATTAATTAACCTAATCCATCTCCATCTCCTTTATTTTATACCTTTTTTCCCTGGGTTTTTCACTCTGAGAAATAGATTTAGGAGGAAAGCCACAGACGATGTTGGGGGCGGGAAGAAGAAATACGGTTAAGCTCCTCAACTTGCTAATTAAACAGTTAAAAGTTATATATATTTTTGAACTCAGCCCTGTTTTAAAGGCTTGAGTCATCAACTACAAAGGAGACTGGTGTATATTTTGGAATGACGCTGTCTTTTTTGGTGTTTGATAATATAACATAGGCACATAATACAACATAGGCAGAGAATCCATTTGGCAATGATAATATTTAGCAGTGGGGTGGATTTATTGAGGTCGTTTAAGAGTTCAAATGATTTTATATCTAGCAATATTGCAGGCATGGTGCTGTGCTTGGATTGTACCATTAGTGTGTGCATAATAGGGGTGGATATCTCCAGTCGTAATACTTTGATTTCCGTTAATTTTTCGTATTTGAAATTATTTTGACCTCATATCGACCCTCCTCGTCCAAACCGAAAGTGAACTTTCTAAATCGAAACCAGGTCAGCCATTTACGTAAAGGGCGCATTATTAGGTCGTTTCCGCCCTTTCTTATGTTTAACCCACCTTTGGTTGTCAGCTGGCGAGAGGCAGCATCTCCTCTCGCCAGATGACACCCAAACACGGGTTAAAGATAACCCCCGCTTGGGTCTCGGCTGGTGAGAGTAGGGTGCCAGGTTGCCCCCTCCACCCTCCTGTCACCATCTGACACACGGGTTAAAGGGAACACACGTTGGTTTCTGGGCTGGCAGAGGGGAAGGGAGGCGCCTCCCTTCGCCCCTGCGAGCTCAGAATCCAACTCGGGTTAAATGGATCACATTCCCTTTAACCCGGGTTGGTTTCTGGGCTGGCAACAAGCCATCCACTCCTCCGTCCCCCGTCCCCCGTTCCCCCCCAAGCTCAGAAGCATCCCGGGTTATATTATTTATTTATTTATTCGATTTAGTAGACCGCTCTCTCCGGAGCCCAGAGCAGTTTACAGCAGTAAAACCAAATAAAAACACAGATAAAAACACAGAAAACAGCATTATAAAACCAATTAACCCCGCTCCCAACAATAAAATCCCAGCGGAACGACAATAATGCAGGCGGCAGAGACGCGGCAGGATGGCAAATTATAGCAGGCATCAGTCAAAGCCGAATGCCTGCCTAAACAGCCAAGTCTTTACGGACTTGCGAAATGCCATCAAGCCCCGTAGGGCTCGCGTCTCCTCAGGCAGTGAGTTCCAGAGGCTCGGTGCGGCCACTGTGAACGCCCTCTGCCGCGTACTCGATAACCTGTAGGTCTTGATACCAGGCACCTCCAGTAAATTGACCCCTGCGGGTCATCAATGTCTCTTCGGCAAATACTGCCCCTTCGGCCCCCCTGGCCAGAACCCAGCAAGTGGCTGTCCATGGTCTACAAAGAGAGTCTGCAGGCAGACCAGCCAACAGCCGATGGTGGAGTGCCTTCGCATGGAGGAAGGTCTCCTGGATATCTCAGAGATTCTGGGCTGCCCAGGGGAATCTCGTGGCCGGCGACGCTGCCTTTTGCTGGCAGAACACCAGGCACTGGAAAAGGCACCCAAGATGGCCTTGAAAATGCCATAGGAGAGCAAGCGTCTTTGTCACCTCTACAATCGAGCCGACAGCGACAAGGGCGCTTCAATACTTGACACTGATTTTGGATGCGTAAGATCGGAAACAGAAGATGCAGAAGAACATTAAAGCTCTTCTCAATTCTGAAGAGATTCTGTTTTTAGCAGACCATTAACGAAACAAGAGCAGTAAAGAACACCTACCCTCAACCGTTCTTTTCCTCCTTAATGGCTGCCTTTTAGTTTAAATGTTTGTGCCTGCTTATGTGTGTTAAAGTGAGGCATTTCGATTAAATGACTCAAAAGGCCTCCCCAAAAGCCATTCTTTTTGCCAGGGAAATGTGGTTGCTGTTAGAAAGCCTTAATGAATGCGGAGATCAAGAAGCATATTTGCATCAGAATTTGTTTACCAAGACAACGGAAGCCCCAGAACCGAGGCAAAGAGTTTTCGTGATAATTTAATAATCACCCAAGACCTGATCCATTTGGGAAAAGCCGAGAGACTCGTCCTCTACTTATGGATGCCAAGTCACGTTGCCAAAAATTGAATTGAGTGCTATTAATGAGGCAGATCTACAGGTCAACAAGGAAAGAGCTTTTAGCTCTGAAGGCAACCTCTCGCCGAATGACTAACAGCAGCCAATCTGCTTGGGTTCCTGAGCAAAGTGGTTTCACTCCATCACTTGTCTTTGTTCCAAGTCCTTGGGGGCGAGAGGGGGGTGCAGGCATTTCTCCCTGTTACCCTAATCTTGTCATCTTGCCAAGACCATCACCTAAAATGTTGGATCGGGCATTATTCATTTCCAAATCGGCCAGTGCATTTTAACTTTGCATGGCCTGTATCACCCAGGCTGCAGGTGTGATAAGCGGTAGAAAAAGGTATGCATTCAAATACATTTGTGGGCAGGCCCGGATTAAGCTCTTCGGCCGCCCGAGGCCAAGACGCCCCGCGCCGCCCCCCCCAGGGTACGGAAAGGCACGCCCCCAGGGTGCGGAAAGCCACGCCCCCAGGGCGCTGTTGCGCATGTGCGGCAGCAGCCCCGGCCGTGCGGCTTCCGTCGCCGCCTCCTCCCGTAACCGGAAGGAGGGCCTGAGGAGGTGGACGGAAGCCACGCGGCACCGGCCCCACTGCTTCCGTCCACCTCGCGCCTTCCTTTCAGTCACGGGAGAAGGAGGTGGACGGAAGGCGCGCGTCACTGTGGGGCTTCCGTCTGCCGCCTCCCCCACCTCCCACGACCAAAAGGAGGGTGCGAAGAGGAGGCGGGACTTCCCTTCCTCCTCTCGCACCTTCCTTTCGGTCGCGGGAGGAGGAGGGGGCGGATGGAAGCCCCACGTTGCCGCGCGCCTTCCATCCTCCTCCTCCTCCCACGACCGAAAGGAAGGTGCGAGGAGGATGAAGGGAAGTCCTGCCCTCCTCCTGGCCACCTGGGCCACCCCCTTGCAAAGGAAGGAGGTGGCCAGGAGGAGGAGGAGGAAGGGAAGCCCGCTGGCGGGCATGCGTGCGCATGCATGCATGCCCGCCGGCGGGGCGGAGCTTCCCTTCCTCCTCCTGGCCGCCTCCTTCGTTTGCAAGGGGGCGGCCCAGGTGATGGGAGGGTGCCATTCCCTCCTCCCCGCCCCCTCGCAGCGCTTTCCCCCCGCCCTCTCCCGAGGTATGATGACTCTCTCGGGAGAGGGCGGGGGGAAAGCGCTGTGAGGGGATGTTTTTTTTTAAAAAAATGTTTTCGGGTGGGCCGAATCCGCTGCCCCCCAAAACCTGCTGCCCGAGGCCATGGCCTAGACTGGCCTTATGGGTAATCCGGGCCTTTTTGTTGGTGGTGGCAAGAAGTTGCATCCTTCCTGTTTTTCATTGAATGAGGTGTTTAACCCTTCGACAAAGTGGCTTTATCTGCTTAACCTCCGCAGTCACCAACGTACCCACTGCCAGTACACCAAACTTGGAGGGCAATCTTACTCGGACAACTAGGGATCACCTAAGTGCGTAAGTAAATGAATAAGTTAGTTAGTCCTGATAATACAAATCAGACGGGCAGTTCTAGTCAATTACCGATTTATTTATTTATTTATTTTAAAAAACAATATTGAGAAACTACGGCTTCTCCATCTCTCCTTTTCCATTCCCTCCGCTCCACTCCACCCGCAGGTATGTACCACGAGAAAATTCACTTCCATGACTCTGTAACCTTTTTTTCCTTTCCAGAAAACCACCCTTTATGAATAAAACATGGCTGACCTTTAAAAACTTAGCGGTGATACTGGGGGATTGCATATTAACAAGCTTTTCGAAGAGCCGGGATGTTTCAGTTAAGGATAGATAATACAATGATTCAAATAATTTATAATTTTTAGCACAATGTGGGGAAATATAAGGCAACGACGTCCACTGGAAACCTCCTTAGACTGTTGCAAGGACGAACATGGTTCCTTACTGTCATTTGCCAGCCTTGCCGTGCCGATTTCAAGGAATCTTAAAACATCCTGATCACACCAGCCCCATTTTGTACAGTCTGTAATTCACTCTGTAGTCACACAATATATTGGTTTGAGTGATGGGCCAGAAGTACAACTCCTTCGCTTCAATTCAATTCAATTCAATTCAATTTCTCACTTATTAATCGCCCTCCATTAAATGCTCTACGTGAGACCTCTTGCCAGCCTCGTGCTGAGCTTTGGTCTGGAGTGCCACCAATACGCAGATGACACCCAGCTGCTTTTACGGCTGGAGCCTGGAGTCACCTCAATACCAGACGATTTCACCTTATGCCTTGAGGCTGTATCGAGATGGCTGTGTGCCAGTAGGTTGATAGTGAATCCTACTAAGACTGAGATTTTGTGGCCTGGCCACTTGCCTGGAGTGGCGCCCCCCTGCCCAACTTTGATGGTGCCCCCCTTCATCCATCTTCCACTGTTAAGAGCTTGGGTGTCGTCCTGGATTCACAGTTGACTATGGAGGCCCAGATCGCTCATGTGAGTAAGCAGGCCTTTGTCTATCTCCGGCAGGTGAGACAGCTGGCACCTTCCCTTTCAGAGGAAGCCTTGGCTACAATCATCCATGCGACGGTTGCATCTAGAACTGAACTGAACTGAACTGAACTTTATTATTTACTAGCTGAACCCGGCACGCGTTGCTGTGCCCTATTTAGGAGATGGGGGAAAGTCTGAGTATGTAAGGGTTTGAAATGATGCTACTTATGGTCTTGGTGGGTGTGTGCATGTGTATATGTGTGTATGTAGTGTATATATGTGTGTGTATATGTATATATGTGTATGTATGTTTATATATGTATACGTGTGTATGGTACTGTATATGTTTGTGCATGTGTACATACACATGAGGGGGGGTGGGGGAAGAAGGGGTCTGAGTCTGAGAGGAAAAGAAGGGGTTTGAGGGTGAGGGGAGAAGAGAAGGAGCCTGGGGCTGACGGGGGGAGGGGTGTTTGGGGCCATAGGCTGAGGGGAAGAAGGAAAGGCCCTGAGGCTGATGGAGGAAAAGAAGGGGGCTGAGGAGGGAAAAGAAGGCGGCAGCAGCGACCCCGGTCCTTTTCTTTTCACCCTCTGGCATCCGGAGGGCAGTAGCGGCGAGGGCAGCGTCCCCACGCCTCGTCCGTGGCGGCTGCCATATTTTCTTGTGGCACTTCGGGCCAGGGGGGGCTTCTGGGGCTCTCCGGGAAGCAGCTCTGAAAATGCCCAGAAAACTACAAAGAGAACATGGCGCCGAACAGCTTCCTGTCCGGCCGAAGGCTCCGACGAAGTCATTCCGTCAGGAAAAGGGTCCGGTCGGAAACTGATGCTCGGCATTGTTTGGGTGTCAGTTTCCGGCCGGACCCTTTCCTGACGGATCGACTTCCGCCGAGCCTTTTCGCCGGACCGGAAGCTGTTCGGGCGCCATTTGTTTTTGTAGTTTTCTGGGGTTTTCAGTGCTGCTTCCCCGAGAGCCCCAGAAGCGACCGATGCTTTGGAGAGCGGCTGCGGGTCTCCCTCTGTGAGGCGGCGGAGGAGGCGGGTTGGTCGCCGCCGGTGTGGCGGTGAAGTTGCTGGTGTGTGGGGAGAGAGGGGGATGGGATGGGTTGGGGGAGTCAGAGTGCGCAGTGTGTTTGCTCACCCTCTGTCCTGCGTTGTGGGGTGGTGGGGGTTGGAGTGCGCCTGCGCGATGGCTCTCGCTCTGTTCTGCGCTTGTGGCCAGCGCAGAACGGGAGCCAATGGGCGGTTTTGGGGGCTGATTTGGGGGGGTTGGAAGGTAGGAAGGTGGGTTTTTTTGTGTGATGGCAATACCTTGTGGTTTGTGGGATTGTGTCTCGTTGGATTGGTGTTTCTGGGGGGCGTAGTTTGGCCGTGCATAAAGTCCTTTGCACGACCGTGTCTCCTTTATATATATAGATGAGTCGCCCTCCACAAGTGTGCTCCGGGTGACTTACACAGCTAGCAATGCAGTACTAGAGTATTAAAACATTAAAACATTAAAATATTAAAATGGCTAAAAAATCGGACTCGGAAGGTTCCGGGTCGCTGGTTGTCGTATTATGCATAGGCTTTCCTAAATAGCCATGTCTTAAGTGCCGCCAAGAATTGGGGCAGGTCAGGACTGGCTCTTTGGTCTGGCGGTAGAGAGTTCCACAGGACGGGGGCCGCAACAGAGAAAGATCTCTGTCTCGTGGACTCCAGATGAGCCTCTCTCGGACCCGGGATACAAAGAAGGTTCTCGTTTGCTGGCTGTGGTGCTCTTGGGTGGGTGGGTAGGGTCAAGCGGTCTTTTAAGTATGAGGGACCCTGGCCCCGCAGGGCCTTGAATGTCAGGGTCAGAGTCTTATAAAGGACTCTGTGTTCGACTGGCAGCCAGTGCAGACGCTGCAAGGATGGTGTGATGTGACGTCTCATTGGTGTTTTTGTGAGGAGCCTGGCGGCAGCATTCGGCACAATCTGGATCTTACGGGTTAATGACCAAGGAAGGCCCACATATAAGGCGTTGCAGTAATCCAGCCTTGATGTAGACTGGATTATTGTAACGCCTTTGTATGTTGGCCTTCCCCTGTGGATTACTCGGAGGATCCGCATTATTCAGAATGTGGCTGCCAGGCTACTTGCAAAAACACCTTTGAGATGCCACATAACTCCAACTCTGTGACACTTGCTCTGGCTTCCAAGGGAATTCCGGGCCCTGTTTAAGTTGTTGGTTCTGACCTTTAAGGCGCTTTATGGTCAGGGGCCAGCGTATCTCAGAGACCGCCTCTCCCCTCTTCGCCGCCAGTGGTCGCCACGACTCCTCCAACTAAACTTACTGTATGTTCCAGGCCCCAGGGAAGTATGTCTCGAGAGCACGAGATGCAGGACCTTCTCCATCTCCGCCCCTGTCTTGTGGGACTCCTTGCCTCCCCACTTGAGGGCCATGCGTGACTTGCGACCCTTTGCTCAGGCACTCAAGACCTGGCTTTGTAACAGAGCTTTTAATGTTTAATGCAGTCTATTTGGTATTGTGTATTTTTTAATTCAATTGTTTTATGTAAATCACCTGGAACATTTTAATGGAGGGCGATTAACAAGTGAGAAACTGATGATGATGCTCCAGGAGATTTACATAAAACATTGCATAAGAATGTACAGCAATAACCATGTAGACTGTATTAAACATTAAAAGCTCTGCTAAAAAGCCAAGTCTTAAGTGCCTGAGCAAAGGGCAGCAAGTCACGCATGGCCCTCATGTCATAGAAGATCAGTGTGGACAAGAAAGCCATTGGCTAACCCCATGAGAAAGTTGCTAAAAGTCAGACTTGACTTCAAGGTGCAAAGCAACAATGACACTCCAACGCCATATAATATAGATCCACATGGTACAGTCCTATCTGTTGATTTCAAGGTGCATAACAACAACAACAACAACAACTTGTATTTATAACAGGGCTGTCCAACTTCTACCGGCCCAGGGGCCTGAATTCTGGTCACTGATGACCTGGGGGGCTGTAGGGTCTGCCCCCACCCCCGGCTCCACCTCTGCACCATCCCCAGCTCCGCCCCCTCCCCCGGCGCCCTCTCCTCTTATTTTAATTTAATATTTAATATATTTAATTCCATCCTCCCCTCTCCCTTTATTTTAATTTAATATTAAATATATTTAATTCCATCCTCCCCTCTCCCCTTATTTTAATTTAATATTAAATATATTTAATTCCATCCTCCCTCTCCCCTTATTTTAATGTATCCCATCTCCCCTTATTTCATCTTTAAATATATTTAATTTTATATTTAATACATGAGGGAGATGGGGGGAGGGAATGAGGAGCCCCCTGAGGAGCCCCCTGCTTCGGCCTACATTTTCCAAACGTGCAGGATCCAGGAGTACCCGGACGACGAGAGAGGCGACGACCGACTGAGTCGAAGAAGGTCCTAATCGCGTCTGTGGGCCTCAGCGATCCAGTAGTAGAGTAGCCGAAGAGTATCGCGAGAATACGCAATCCACACGGGATTTCACACAGGATTGACAGCAAAATCCTGTGTGGATTGCGTATTCTCGCGATACTTGCTCCGAACCCGGAAGTAGGTATTTATTTATTTTATTTATTTATTTTATTTTTCAATTTTTATTTTTTTTTTGAAAAGGTTAGGGGGGCGTAGGGAAGGGGCTGGGGGGCCGTATACGGACCCCCCGGCCGCCAGTTGGACAGCCCTGATTTATAACAACAACAACAACACTCAAACCATTAGGTACACAAGACACTGTTGAGAAGTCTCAACAAAGTTATGGTAGGCTCTCCTTACCCAGTGACAATATGCACTGGAGCATAAAATACAAACATATGTTTTGTGTGATGCCAAAGTATTAGTTCTGAAAGAGAGCAGAAGAGTTAGCTGAGTAGTGGCTGGGAAGAGGATATGGAGCAACAAATAGACGTTAGATCCATCCTCAAAAGTATGAAAACAACAACATATCTCAAATGGGTAGAGGAGATGACAAAAGAAGAAATGATACATTGAGAAGATGGCAGTAGTTATAGTTTTACAAGGTCTTGAGCCTTCTCTGCCAATTGTTGCTTGTGTTTTGCCAAGCTGTCATTCCTAGGACTCCAAAGCATTGAGCCATTGAGTAAAAGTGGTGTCAAACTGCATTCATTCTACAGTGTAGATGCCTTCGTGGTGCTTACATTTTGTTACCTAAGTGTTCTGTAGGCCTGTTTGATTGAAAAAAAAGGTTCAAGCTATTAAGTTTGTCTAACTCCATTAATTCATGGAGTTTTCCTATCCAGTCTTCTATGGGTGGAACCAGGGCCGTAGCCAGGATTTTGATTCGGGGGGCTGAGTTTGGTTCGGGGGGCTGAGACTGGGTGGAAGAGGGTCTACCCTAGCAAACCTTTTGTATTGTTATCCCAATAACCCCATTAATGTGGGATATAATGAGCATGGTGATCAGATCATGATATGGATAAACATAACAGTTTAAATAATGTACCAGTAAGGCCTTTTCGCGGACCACCCTGAGAATTTCGGGGGGCTGAAGCCCCTTAGCCCCGGCTACATGCCTGGGTGGAAAGTCTTCTTTTTTCCAGTTCCGTGCCAACACTGTTCTGGCTGCTGCTGCCATGAATAATAATAATTTTTCTTTTTCTTTGTCGATCTTCCCTTCCGTTAAATTGAGTAAGTAATATTCTGGCTTTAAATCGAAATTCTCTTTCCATATTTTCTGTACTTGTTCATGAATCGATTTCCAGAATCTTTGAATTTTTGCACAGGACCACCAGCAGTGGAAGAACGTCCCTGGATGGCTTTTGCACTCCCAGCACTTATTATTTGTGTTTTTGTAATATTTTGCCAGCTTTTGTGGGGTTAGATGCCATCGAAAAAACATCTTATACCAGTTTTCGGCTATAGTGGTTGTGCCTAAATACTTTATATTTTTTCCCAAATAGATTCCCATTCTTGAAGAAGTATTGTGTGGCCTAGGCCTTGAGCCCAATCTATCATAACTTGTTTTATTAATTCTGTCTCTACGTCCCACTCCAATAGCTTGTTGTACAATATCCTGATGTGTTTTCTTTCATATTTCTGTATGAGCTCCCAGGTTGTTTCATCCGTAACAAAATCTTTTTTTTACAATCAATTTTAAAATACACTTTTACTTGTATGTATTGGAACCAAGAGATCTCCAAGCCAGAGTTTCTCAGCTCATCTAAAGATTTTAATTCCCAAATTTTATCTTTTCTCTCTAGAAGTGATTTGTATGTATACCATCTCATCATTGGGATTTCTTTTTTTTGTTGGGCTTCTAGATCAGGGCTGTCCAACTGGCGGCCCGGGGGCCGTATACGGCCCCCCAGCCCCTTCCCTGCACCCCCCTAAGTTTTTAAATAAAACATAAAAATAAAAAAATAAATGAAATAATAATATTTTAAAAAATTACCCACTTCCGGGTTCTGGAGCAAGTATCGCGAGACTACGGAAGCCACACGGGATTTCGCTCTCAATGCGAGATCACGCCTGCGTTGAGAGTGAAATCCCGTGTGGCTTCCGTAGTCTCGCGATACTCCTGTTGTCAAAATCTCGGCTACTTAATCCCTGCGGCCCACGCAGACGCGATTTGGACCTTCTCGGCTGCTGCCTCGGTCGGTCGTCGCCTCTGCTCATGGTCTGGATACTCCTGGATCCTGCGCGTTTGGGAAAGTAGGCTAACCTTTATGTTATTATTATGTAATTGTGTATGGATGCCCCTTATGAATTCCCACCCTGCATTTCCCCTTAGTAAAAGATTATATTTGATTGTATGGATGCCTCTTATGAATTGTAAGTAAATTGGAGCTGGGGAAGTGGCGGGGGCGGAGCCGGGGGCGGAGCCAGGGTGGTGCGGGGCAGAGCTGGGGCAGGGGCGGAGGCGGGGGCAGACCCTTCGGCCCCCCAGGTCATCAGTGACCGGAATTCAGGCCCCTGGGCCGGTAGAAGTTGGACAGCCGTGTTCTAGAGCTTGTTGGGCTTCTGATTTTATGAGCATTCTGGTGAACCTCCCCAGGCCTAGTGTTCTGTAGCCATTGGCTGCAGATTTTTCATATATATGTGCATAAGCTTTATATAGAGAGAGTTATCTACATTTCAAAATAATTTGGGGGGAGGGGACACTGACTCTCAAAGTTTTCCCCGATGACACAAATTGGAAAGACTTGTGCACACTTTTGTCAATAGTCTCACAGACCAAGAGATGCATGCCTCCCAATAATCTTGGTTAAATTGGATGTATTTCCTCTCCTTGCAGTCTCTTGCTCACCCTTTAATTTTGCTTCCAAACACAAGACCAGCCAGCAAAGGTCAAACTGTAAAAGGTCTCCTTCCACGTGTGCCTTTCTTTCCCCTTTCCTTTTCTGAGAGTTGGCCTGCATTTATGATATTCTGTTTGGATCTCAGCAGGACCACTTCCTTCTACTATAAGTGGCCATATTTCATATTCAGGACGAGTCCTGTCCTTTATGTAACAGAAACCACCATCGTTACTCACTGGGAAAGCCAGGGTATTTTAGGAAGAGGTTCCATGGGAAATTGGAGGTTGGGCATTTGGGGCTGCCCCAAACATTTCCAAGATGTTTTGGTGAATGCTACAGGAAGGTCTTGAGAAGGGATCAAACTTTAGCAGATCTCAAAGAGGGAACAGGAGAAGTGGATGCTGGTTTCTCTTTTTGTGCAGAAAAGTGTTCTAAGAGGCCAACCTAACAGATTTGGTCCATTGTGACATTAAGGTGTTTCAGAGCATCTGTGTTGCTGCCATACGAGCTGGATGGGAACACAAGGTAATCCATTTCAGTTGAGAGGACTCATTTATCACCTTGCTACCTTTATTTTTGCAGACTTGAGCATCTCTCTCTCCCATTTCCCCTCTCCTTCTCTTTCTCACATTCTCTCTCCCCAAATGCAAAAGAAGAAAAAATAAAGATAATGTATCCCCGGACTTCTTGTGTATGTTGTATGTACATACATGCAATGCATAGAGTTTAAAGGACAAAGGAGGGGAAAGAAGGATTGCTTCTACACCAATGGTTTTCAATGTTTTTTGGACCAGGGACTACTTTGACCAGAGAGCACTTGCCAACATTAGTACCGAAAGGGTTACAAATCAGTTTTTGATCAACTTTAGATGTAGTCTGGTAATTTGGGGTGCTGATTCAGAAAATTGCATTGGATAGACCAGTGTTCCCCAACCAGTGTGCCGGGGCACACTAGTGTGCCGTGAGCGATCTTCAGGTGTGCCGTGAGAAAATGGAACCTCCAGGAAGGGGGGGGGGGGAGTCTAGTGTGTTGAAGTATAAAAACCCTAAGAAACCTACCTCGATAAAGGCACAAAATTACAAACAACCACCCGTTGCCTACTTGGTCTCTCCCTCTCCAGGGCCAAATGGATTCCCAGTGGAATATTATAAAGCATATATTGAAGAATTGGTACCACATCTAACAGAGTTGTTTAATAAAATATACATTAAGCAAAAAGTCCCACAAACATGGAAAGTTTCAGAAATTATCACCATACCAAAAAAGGGAAGAGATCTAACACAACCAGGGTCATATAGACCTATCAGTCTATGTAACCAGGATTATAAAATATTCACAAAAATTTTAGCAAAAAGATTGGAAACGATAATGCCAAAAATAATTAAAGAAGATCAATATGGATTTGTAAAGGGAAGAAAAATCGGGGATCCAATAAAAAATGTGGTAATTGCAATGAATCAGGCAAATTTGAATAAGGGAAAAATTGGAATACTCAAATTGGATGTCTATAAAGCTTTTGATAAGGTTAACCATAAATATCTAAAAAAAGTCTCTCCCTCTCCATGCATTGGGAAGGCCCGCCTCCCTTTCCCCAAGTAGAGACCTCCTCTTGCCTCCTGGAGGTTCCGTGTGGGAAGTTTGGCCCAGTTCTATCATTGGTGGGGTTCAGAATGCTCTTTGATTGTAGGGGAACTATAAATCCCAGCAACTACAACTCCCAAATGTCAAGGTCTATTTCCCCTGCGTTCATATTTAGGCAAATTGTGTATTCATGCCAAGTTTGGTCCTGATCCAACATTGTATGAGTCCACAATGCTCTCTGGATATAGGTGAACTACAACTCCAAAACTCAAGGTCAATGCCCACCAAACTCTTATAGCATTTTCTCTTGGGTCTGGGAGCTCTGTGTGGGAAGTTTGTGTCTTTCTGCCATTCCTACCAGGATATCTATGTTGAGTTCATTGAAACAGGCCCAGGTTTCACACTGAGTGTATAAATACATTTTAAAAGCATATTAATGATATGTATTACTGTGTTAGAGTGTTATTTTGTGTCATTTTGGTTGGTGGTGTGCCCCAGGATTTTGCAAATGTAAAAAGTGTGCCACGGCTCAAAAAAGATTGGGAAACACTGGGATAGACCACATCAGCTCTAGTTTCTGATAAAGAACATATGCCATCTGCTCACCCACAGAAAACTATATTTAGTTATCTAGAGCTGATGTGGTAGTCGTAATCTTTTGTGGGTAGTCAGCCTCTCCTCATCTGACATCCGCATTGCCACAGCACTATAATGTGCTTTCCACCCTGGCGCAGTTGGGGGGGGGAGAGAACTTTGCCCCCGAAGAGAGAACATTCGTACCGGCCGGAACTATACCCAAGGAGGCGGAGCCAGGCCTTTTGCCTGGCCCACCCCCTCTTCCTCATTCAGGAGCCGCACGTCGACCCACCACTCCCGCCCATTAAACAGTATATTAGGAATCCCCCCCCCCAATGCTCTAGGAGGGTTTTTTGCCTACCCTATATTGTTACAGGGCAAATTGGGATGGTGCATCATTAAATAGGTGGTAAAAAAAAACCCCAGGAAAAGCTTAAATTTGGTATATGCCCAAGGCACCCCCTTCAGGGGGGAAAGCCATTGACTAAAACGCTCATACCCACCCCTCCTCCTGGCTCGAGGTGGGTTACGGAATAATTAAAACATACAAACATTTTAAAAATCCCACATATTAAAATCTATATCTATAAAAGATACATAAACTCTCTAATGCTGTTATCTGGTACTGCATCCTCTCTTTGTACCTGAGTGAGACCAGCTCCAGGTCTACCAACCATTGCAACTGAATGAGAAAGCTTTTCTCCGGTATGATGCTATAAGGGCTGAAAGAAGAAAATACCTATGTGGACCATGTAACTTGCGTATGCCTCCTTAAACTAGACCAGGGCTGTCCAACTGGCGACCCGGGGGCCGTATACGGCCCCCAGCCCCTTCCCTACGGCCCCCTAAGCTTTTTAATAAAAAATAAAAATAAAAAATTAATTAAATTAAAATATTTTTAAAAATTACCCACTTCCGGGTTTCGGAGCAAGTATCGCGAGACTACAGAAGCCATACGGGATTTTGCTCTCAACGCGAAATCTCGCCTGCATTGAGAGCGAAATCCCGTGTGGCTTCCGTAGTCTCGCAATACTCCTGTTGCCGAAATCTCGGCTACTTGATCCCTGCAGCCCACGCAGACGTGATTTGTACCTTCCCGGCTGTTTCCTCGGTCGGTTGTCGCCTCTGCTCTTGGTGCGGCTGCTCCTGGATCCCGCGCGTTTGGGAAGGTAGGCTAACCTTTATGTTATTATTATGTAATTGTATATTTGAATGCCCACCCTGCATTTAATGTTAGTAAAATATTATATTTGACTGTATGCATGCCCCTTTTGAATGCCCACCCTGCATTGTATCTCAGTAAAATATTATATTTGACTGTATGCATGCCTCTTATGAGTAGTAAGCCGGGGATGGAGGTGGGGGCAGAGCCGGGGGCAGACCCTATGGCCCCCCAGGTAATCAGTGACCGGAATTCAGGCCCCTGGGCTGGTAGAAGTTGGACAGCCCTGAACTAGACCCTTTGGAAGACACTCTTCTGTGTTATCACCTCTACCAACATAACGTTCAGCCACCAGCCCTATATTTATTTATTTATTTATTTTATTTCAGGTTTTTACCCCGCTCTTCTCAACCCCCGAGGGAGGGGGGACTCAGAGCGGCTTACAGTAAGGCACAATTCGATGCCCACACAGCAACAATACAAGACCCCAGAACCCCTCAACAACCAAAATACAATTAAAATACATCAAAATACAACCATCCAAACATCATACGCATTCATTCCAGATTAAAACAATGTTCTGGCCATAAAAGCATTGGCCCTGATCATCCCCTTTCCGTTAAAATCCCATCTAAAGTGCTGCCTTGTGCTGGTGTGCAAACGCCTGGTCCCACAGCCAGGATTTTACTCTTTTCCTGAATGCCAGGAGGGATGAGGTGGATCGGATCGATAGGGAGCGCATTCTATAGGCTTTTGGATACGGAAATGATGGAGAGCATCTTGCCCTTCATCCCAGGCAGTCAAATTTATTTATTTATTTATTTTACTTTGCTTCTAGAGCGCCTCTCTCAGCCCGAAGGCGACTCGATGCGGTGTACAAATAGCAGGAACTGCTCAAGACAAACAAATCAACAATTATCAATACAATTTCCACATATACAATTTAACATTTCACGTCAAATTTCTCAGGATAACCCTGAAAGTTGGGAAAGTTACTTTTTCAGCTACAGATCCCTGCATCCCTCAAACAGGGAGGGAATATGGAATGCTTAGTCCCAATAATAATGAGAAGACAGGATCTCTTAGAGAAGATAATGATGTTGGGAGAAATAGAAGAAAAATGGAACAGGAGCCGACCCAGGACAAGATGGATGTATCGTATCCTTGAAGACACTGGCTTGACCTTGAAGGAGCCAACCTTTAAAACTGTGGCATAGACACCGAGAACCAGGAAACCCTGACCCTTGAGCACTCTAACTAGAAGCCAGCTGTGATCAGTAGTGCTGCAGAATTCGAAGAGGCATGAATGGAGGCTGAAAGGGAGAAATGTTCCAAGAGGAAGGTGTGTCAAGCCAACCCTTACCGGGACTGCTTTCCACCTGGAAATGGATGTCTTCACTATGCGAATCAAGAATAGGGCTCCACAGCCAGCTGCAGACCCACCGCCAAGACACTACACTTGGAGGACCATCATCCTCGGGCTACAAGAGGTAAGTAAGTAAGTAAGAAGGAGCCGGGGTGGCGATAGCTGACAGGGAGCTCTGGTGTGGGCTGGTCCATGAAGTCATGAAGAGTCAGAAATGACTGAACAAATAAACAAATCCCAATAGTGCCTTTTCCAATCTCTTAAATAGTCTTAGAAGCCACATTTTTTAAATTTTATTTATTCGGTTTTGTATACCGCTCCTCCCTGCAGGCTCAGGGCGGTTTACACACAATCAATTAAAATACACATAAAATGCACATAAAATGCACATAAAATATTTAAAATACATAAAAGACATTTGGTCAGATAAAGGACATGGTCAGTATATCCGGAGAGCTTATTTAGTTGAAGGCGAGCCTAAACAAAGTTGTTTTACATGCCTTCCGGCAAGGAACTAACTCCGTGATGTCGCGAACATCGTCCGGCAATGCATTCCACAGTGCCGGAGCCACCGCGGAGAAAGCTCACTGTCTAGTCACAGAGAGGTGACAGGAGCGGATTGATGGAATTATCAGAAGGTTTCGTTCTTCTGAACGTAGTGATCTCGGGGGAACGTACGGGGTGAGACGGCCCCTCAGGTACACTGGCCCTAGACCATACAAGGCCTTAAAGGTCAACACCAGCACCTTGAAAACAATCTGGCACACAACTGGTAGCCAGTGCAACTGCTGCAAGATAGGAGTGATGTGCTCTCTTACTGGTGCTCCCACCAGTAATCGAGCGGCAGCATTTTGCACCAGCTTGAGTTTCCAGATTGTTGACAGGGGAAGGCCAATGTAGAGGGCGTTACAGTAATCCAGTCTCGAGATGACCGTTGGCTGGATTACCGTGGCCAGGTCGTCCCTGGATAGGTTAGGAGATGGGAAAATGCAGATGGGAAAATGCTATTAATAATAATAATAATACTGTTTATTTCTATTTCGCTCTTCTCACCCAGAAGGGGACTCAGTGCAGATTACAATACATATACGACAGACAATCCCTGTCAGAGATGTACAGTTTTACACATAGACAGTACAGTGCAGTTTATAGAAGGGTTCTTTCTTGGCTGCGTCACAGGGTAACGGGACATGCAGGTGTGCGTCATACAGGGTCATCCAGGATGTCACTGCTCCAATTACGTCATTGTTGTTGTTCTGCTGACCGTGGAGACCTGAGTCTCCATGGACAGCAGTAGGTCCAACTGGACCCCCAGATTTTTTACCAAGGATGACGAGCTTAGTTGCTCGCCATCCAGGGTAGGCAACCGGCACTCACCCATACCAGGGCGACCCAGCTACAGGATCTCCGTCTTCGATGGATTCACCCTCAACCGGCTGGAGCGCAGCCATCCAGTCACAGCTTCTAGGCATTGATGGAAACAATCGGGTACAGTGTCCGGCCTGCCGTCCATTCTCAGCACCAGCTGGGTGTCATCAGCGTACTGATAACACTCCAGACCAAAACCGCGAACCAGCTGGGCCAGTGGACGCATGTAGAAGTTAAACAATAAGGGGGAAAGGATAGCTCCCTGAGGGACCCCACAATTTAATGGGAGTCTCCCAGAGGCTGCCCCCCCCCCCTCCACACGTTGTCCCCGATCTTGGAGAAAGGAGGCCACCCATTTAAGGGCAGTCCCCCTAACTCCTGTCACGGCTAAACGGTGGGTCAGTAATACATGGTCTACTGTGTCAAATGCTGCTGTGAGATCTAACAACACAAGCAGGGCTGGATGACAAAGATCACCAAAGGTCTGGAAAGATGCAGAGGTGGGTATGTTCAGCCTAGGTAAGAGGACAGTGCAAGGTGACAGAATGGCTACTTTAAATATCTGAAGAAATGTCATGCAGAAGATGGAGCATGATTGTTTTCTGTAATAATAAATACTACGCTTCTCTTAGAATTTGTTTTGAAGTGTGGTGGTGTGAGGGTTTGAAACCTCAGGCAACAATCCTGACAACAGCCCATTGACATAATGAGACAGTGTCCTTCTCCTGTAAGAGAAGAGTTCAATAGTTTAATTTTTGTTAACTGAAATCCCTTGTACGAAGGTAAATTACATTGCATTTTCCATTACTAGCTCTGTTAATTGTCAAGCCGTAAGAGTTTATGCACTCATCCAGAGCAGCCGAGAATTTCCCATAATGTTACAAAATAAAACCTGACAAAGCACAATAATCTTTAGTTTGTTGATGTGTTACCAGGCTGTGGAAAAACGCATCGGATCTGTAATGTGCTTTGGTTAGGAAATTGGGGTCTGGGGAGAGATACTGGGACTTGGGGAGGATTATTTTCCCTGTCATAAGGTAAAATGAAGCAATCTCACCAGGCAGCAGATAATGGAAGGCATTGCCGCCTGCCAAATGTTCCTACAGATAATACCCCCAAATTGGGTCACTAGATCAAGCATGAGACCCAGACATGATCATGTTCGATGCCACATGAGGAAAGCCCTGGAGATGGTCCAAAGGTGATATTCCAAGTCCCCGTTTGTGTCACAAAGCATCAACCACAGCTGCACAGAACATGTTACTCATATTTAAACCCAAAACGCCACGACTGACATCCTCCTAACAAGAGTATAAAATTGACTCCTATCTTATGAAAGGTAAAAGAGGTGTGTACCTCTGGAAATCTCACACTATTAATTACAGTATGTAAAATATTCACATGGCATTGGGAAACAGGACAAAAGAAATTCAGATCAATGAATGGAAGAGATCTCTGGTGCATCTACGCCAGGGGTGCTCACACTTTTTCAGCATGCGAGCTACTCTTAAAGCAACCAAGTCCAAAAGATCTACCTGCCCCCGCCGCCATGCGCTCCCGCCACCGTGCGCTCTTGCCACCGCGCATGCTCCTGCTGCTGTTTTCCACTTGTGCAGCACTTCTTCCACCTGCGGGGCATTGCGGGAAGGAGAAAGCACAAGGTGGGGCATCCAGAGGGAGCGCTCCGCCCTGCCTGTCTCGCCGGCAACGGAGGCTGCACAGCTGCTTCTGGACGAGAGAGAGGCAGGGCGCTTCCTCCAGAGGCCCCGCCTCGTGCTTCCTTCTTCCTGCAATGCCCTGCAAGCGAAAGAAGCACCGCGAGAGCGGAAGCCAGCAGCAGGAGCGCGTGTGCGCGCAGGGTGTGCGCACGCATGGCAGGAGCGCCCCATCCGGCTGATGAGGCCTGAAGATCACCTGGAAGAGGGCTGAAGATCTACTAGTAGCTCCCGAGTTACCTAATGAGCACCCCTGATCTACGCTGTAGGATTAATGCAGATTGGTACCATGACAACTGTCATGTCTCAGCACTATGGAACCAGGGAGTTGTCAGCATACAAAGCCCTTAGCCTTCTCAGATAAAGAGTGTTGATGCCTTACTAAACTACAACACCCAGGATTCCAAGGCATTAAGCTGTAGCAGTTCAAGTGATGTCAAACTGCATTAATTCTACAGTGTAGAGTAGTGATTCCCAACCTATGGTGCATGGACCACCAGTGGTCCACAAGAATGAATATATTGTCCACGCTCTCACCATTACTACACCATTGCCTCAAAACTACGTGGCATTGAGAGCGACTGGTCTCGTTAAACCCTCTTGCCTGCCAACCCCCAAAATATTCTTTTCCTTCTCTATTCTTTTCCTTCTCTTTCTTCTTATTCTTGAACCAGACCCCCAACAAACCTTCTCATGAAGATTCTACCACCTACGGTTGGCTAAGCGCCTGGCTCCCTACCTCTCCCAACGCGACCTTGCTACGGTGATCCAAGCCACGGTCATCTCGAGGCTCGATTACTGTAATGCGCTCTACATTGGCCTTCCCTTGTCGATGATCCGGAAGCTTAAGCTAGTGCAGCACGCCGCAGCCCGCCTCCTCCTGGGTGCTGCAAGATCTGACTGCGCGACCCCACTCTTGCGCGAGCTGCACTGGCTCCCGATTGAATTCCGGGTCCTCTTCAAGGTGTTAGTTCTCACCTTTAAGGCCATTTATGGTTTGGGGCCAGTGTACCTGAGGGAGCGACTTACCCCTTATGTGCCCGCGAGATCACTGCGCTCTGAGGAGCTTAACCTCCTTGAGGTGCCTTCCCTTGGAACCTGCAGACTGGCCACTACACGGCAGAGGGCATTCTCTGTAGCTGCCCCAAGTCTCTGGAACGGCCTCCCGGAGGAGATCCGCGCCATCCGCGCTCTTCTGCCCTTCCGCAAGGCCTTGAAGACTTGGCTCTTTAGGAAGGCGTTCGGCCCTTAACTCAACCACACTGTGTGCCATGGCGCCTATGCCCCCCAGATTCTTATCTTGTCCCCCCTGCCTTTGCTGAGGGCTAGTGTTTTTAATATGTTTTAACTGCTTTGATGTTTAATGTGTTTTAACTGTTTAATCTGTTTTATTACTCACGGTGTTTATGCTTCTTCTGTAAACCGCTCTGAGCTCCGGAGTGAGCGGTATACTAAATCGAAGTTAATAAATAAATAAATAAATAAAATAAGATGGTCATCTCAGTGTTTCTTCCATTTCTCCCAATCCAGCTTCAATACCAGCCATGAACTCCAATGGCTAAACCTTAAACTACTGGCAAAGAAAGTGGACACGTCCTTCAACCATCATGTAAGGTTACAATTAGGCTCATGCTTATCAGGGATGGAAAGAACGTTCAAAAATAGACTTTGATGTGGGAGCAATCTCTTGCTTCATCCCTAGATATAATCTTCTGGTTTCCTCCTCTGTAGTTTGAGTGTAAACCTGAAAGTCTTTGATTATAATAATATCCATGTTAATATTACTTAGTTAAACTTCGGATGGTATCCTCTGACCACTTTAGCTACAATTTATCTCACTATCAATGTCACCCTAGCTCTTTTTAGATGGTTGCTGTGTCATTCCTGACCAGAACTGGCTCCTGTTGGGTGAACGTTCTTGCTGTTTCAAGGAAACCTACCCAAACCAAAAGACATTTAAATTGCCTTGTAAATGACTGACCCAATAAGAAGGGTGCTGGTTGCTCGAGGGATGCCAAGAGCCACTATGGACCTTCCAAGACCCAAATGGACCCCACAACAGACCTGGATTACCCATAAGGCCACCCTAGGCCATGGCCTAGGGGCGCAAGCTGAGGGGGGTGCAGTTCACGGACCAAAAAAAATGTTGAAACAAAACCGAACTGACACAACTTTCTGGGGGGGGGGGGGGGATCTTGGCTATTATACCACCAAATCAAACCGGCGTTTAATAGAGACAAAAAAAATGGCTTTGAGGAGAAGGAAGATTTCTGGGAGAAGGTGATAACATCGGGGAGAAAAGTGATAACAAAGCTTTATAATAAATTGATAGAATGGGAAACAGAGACCGAAACAGTAAAAAGCTGTATGATAAAATGGGCCCAAAATATAGGAAGACCCATAAAATTAAATGAATGGCAAATGATCTGGTTGAAAAAACTGAAATATACGTACGCAATGGATTTAAAAGAGAATTGGATGAAGGTATTTCATTGCTGGTATATTACGCCAAAAAAAATTAAAATAATGTATAAGAATAGTAACCCCAAATGCTGGAAATGCCATGACCATCCAGGTAGCTACTTCCATATGTGGTGGACCTGCCCAGAAATAAGGAAGTTTTGGAAACAAATCCATTCTGACATACAAGATATTCTAAAGATAAAATTCCCGTTAAAACCGGAATATATCCTTTTGGGAATATTGGACAAGGACTAGATATTAGAAAAAAACGAAGATAAGCTATTTTTTTATATGTCCACAGCCGCAAGAATCATCTTGGCCAGAACTTGGAAAACTGATAAAACTCCAGAAAAAACAGAATGGATGGAAAAGATATTTGAAATAAAAAATATGGACATACTGACATTTTACCTAAGGAGAAATACCCCAAATCCAAGACAACAGACAATATGGACCCAAATAGATGAATACCTCAAGTTAAACTATAAATGAAGGAAGGACACACAATAGTATAAAAACCTTTTAGACCAGTAGTCTTGACAAATACCTTACCAAGAAGAAGAAATGGAAGTCAACGTGTAAATAATTTTCCCCACAGACACCCAATCCCCTTATTCCCTTCCCCAACTTTCCTTCTAATCTTTTCTTTTTTTCTTTTGTCTTTAATCTGACCTTTAATAATTACTCTATTATATCCTACCCCCCTTTACCACCCCTTTTACCCTTACCCAACACCCAGTAGACTAATTGAAAGTTTGTAATTTCAATTTCAATTTCCTATGTGATTATGTCTTATTTTCTTATCTATCTTTATTTTGATAAACCAATAAAAATCATTTAACAAAAAAAGAAACAAAACCGCAACGCGCGGCATGGAGATGACTCTCTCTCTCTCTCTCTCTCTCTCTCTCTCTCTCGGGGGAGAGCGCTGCGAGGGGGCGGGGGAAGAGGGAATGGCATCCCCCCCCGCCTTCACCCTCACTCCCTTATCAAGGAAGGAGGGTGTGAGGAGGAGGAGGCGGAGGAAAGCCCCCGGGGCTGCTGCCGGGCATGCTCGGCACACAGGAACATGGCGGAGGAGGCAGAGGTGCTCGCACCCTCCTTACTTGACAAGGTAGAGGTTGGTTTGGGGGTGTAATTTCAAAGTGTGGCATAGAGCGCCAAAAGGGGTTAATCCGGGCTTGCCCCACAGACAACACTGTACCCACATTTAGTATTTAGGTATATCCTTACTGATCTGCATGAAAAGCATTCTTTCAACACAATCCAGAACTCCATGAATCCTTTGAACTCTACTACCTTCACTAAACCAGACAACGCCATTGTCGGTTTCAAGCCCTATTTCCATGTCAGTAGGCCTTCCTTCACATATAATCAGAACATGTCTTGACTTGGTCCATTTGATTCTCCAGGTGTCACAATCTGAGCTCCTGCTACTCCCTTGGGTGCCTGTCGCTGGCAAAGTGTTTCAATGGTGACCCTTGATGACCTCTCCATCACAGCTTCCCCATAACAGAAAATGATGGATGACATGGATTTGGGAATTAGGCCAGTCCCTGGCCACCTCTTTGCACGTAGAAATAAAACAAAATAGTATTTAAGTTGGAGGCATTAGAGTCAAGTGGTAAAATGCTTTCCCTTTCTTGGAGATAGGAGGGCAAGGAGGCTGTGTCAGATTGTTGAAATCTCCTACTTGACCCTTGTCTAACCTTCAATCCAGAAGGTACAAAGTAGGACACCACTAATCCCAGCAAGTAGGTTTTAAGCAAACAGTCTAAGCATTTCCTACTCCAGCCCTAGTCTGTTTTCTTTATATTTTATATACAGAAGCATGCACAACCACGAAGACACACTGGCACACATATGCACACATTCCCTGAAGTTCTTTTTCCTCTTTAAAAAAAGTCAGTTTTCAGAATATAAGGGACCAAAAAAGTAGTAAGAAAGTGATTTCCATTTTCCCATTGGATGAGTACATTTCCAAGGAGATTTGAGGTCACCAATACCTTCAGTGATCTTGGGCGAAACCAGTGTTTCCCAACCAGTGTGCCGGGGCACACTAGTGTGCCGTGAGCGATCATCAGGTGTGCCGTGAGCGATCATCAGGTGTGCCGTGGGAAATTGGAACCTCCCGGGGGGGGGGGGAGAGTCTAGTGTGTTGAAGTATAAAAACCTAAGAAACCTACCTCGATACAGGCACAAAATTACAAACACCCCCCCCCCGTTGTTTACTTGGTCTCTCCCTCTCCATGCATTGGGAAGGCCGCCTCCTTTTCCACAAGTAGAGACCTCCTCTTGCCTCCTGGGGGTTATGTGTGGGAATTTGGCCCAGTTCTATCATTGGTGGGGTTCAGAATGCTCTTTGATTGTAGGGGAACTATAAATCCCAGCAACTACAACTCCCAAATGTCAAGGTCTATTTCCCCTGAACTCCATCTGCGTTCATATTTGGGCATATTGAGTATTCATGCCAAGTTTGGTCCTGATCCAACATTGTTTGAGTCCACAGTGCTCTCTGGATATAGCTGAACTACAACTCCAAAACTCAAGGCCAATGCCCACCAAACTCTTATAGCATTTTCTCTTGGTTATGGGAGTTCTGTGTGGGAAGTCTGTGTCTTTCTGCCATTCCTGCCAGGATATCTATGTTGTGTTCATCGAAACAGGCCCAGGTTTCACACTGAGTGTATAAGTACATTTTAAAAACATAGTAACAATATGTATTACTGTGTTAGAGTGTCATTTTGTGTCTTTTTGGTTGGTGGTGTGCCCCAGGATTTTGCAAATGTAAAAAGTGTGCCACGGCTCAAAAAAGGTTGGGAAACACTGGGCTAAACAGTCTTAAGGCCTTGCATAAAATTCATTGGTCTTGGTCAAGGAAACCTGATGCTGATGGTTAAAGCCTTTAGGACAACAACAGTCACATCTTTGTGTAATAAAGGACCAAGCTGGTGGATTACTGTCTGGCCATGTTGCAGAAGCAAAAAGATATATATATAATGAAGTAACTCCCCTCTACCACGTAAACAAACAACAACAAGGGAAGAACTTAACCTAGTTCCAATTATATATATGTATATAATACCCAAATGGGTTATGTAAGATTACTCTTCATTTTGTGGATTTCTACAGTGTGAACCTCTCTGCATTCTAATCGTTATATACCTAAGTTTGTACTCAATGCAACCTGAGCTATTGAGGCTCAGTGGATTACAAAGCCTTTGCACACTTTGCTGCAGAAGTGGATTACAAACCTTTTTTTCTCCGTTTATGGAACCTGACATAAGGGACATAAGGGACATTCCTTTGATTTGATGGACATACGGAATTATAGAAGACTTTGAACGTTCTTTCCTTAAAGACTGAGACCTTATGTATTGCCTATATGGTTTTGTTATAGCGTGAGTAACGAACTCTATATTACATATATTGTTTATTTGAGAGAGCATCGCACTGTATATGTTGTTTATTATATGCTACATCTCACACAGGACTGACATGGGAAGGAAAGGGAACTGAAGGAAAGCCATCCAAACTGGATTAAACAGCGGCTCTCACTCGGGACTGACACGGGAGGGAAAGGAAACCAAAGGAATGCTGTCGTGATGTCAACTTTTAAACTGTGGCAGGGCAGGCTATCCCACCGCTGCCACCAATTGTGGTGACTAGCACCTTTTTAAAACCATGGCTGGGCACAATAAGCCGGGCAGGGTGTCAAGGGAGCTGATTTATTCAACTATGCTGCCACCATAAAAAACCAGGGAAAGATAGAAGGCACCGGGAGGCAAGGTTGAAGGGTGAAAACAGAACTGAGGTTTATTTAACAACAACAACTTGTGAGCATACTACTATAAAAAGGGGAGTAGTCAGTGCTGGCACGGATGCCAACAGAAAGGGTGATTTATGCACATGATGTGGGAATGTGAATATATACAACATTTTTGGCAGACTATACAAAATCAGGCAAAACAAATTCTAGGAAATGAGTGGATTATAACAAAGGAAATTGCGGTAATAGGAAAAATGGTGAAAACGGAAAATGATAGGGAAATAAAAGACGCAATAATAGAATGTGCACAAGCAGTAATAGTATTAGGATGGAAAGATAAATCAAAATGGACAGTAAACAAATGGTATCATTATATGGTGGAACAAATGGAATTTGAAATTATGAATGGGAAATTAAATGCTTCAAAAATTAATGGAAGAAAGATGGACAAGGGTAAAGAATCATATTATGAATCATTCTGGAGATCAAGCCATAAGAAATAGGATACAAATGTTATATAGTATATAGAATGGAAAGGTATAAAATAAAGATATAAAAAAATGTCTCCATAAAAAATGAATATATAAAAGGGAATAATCCTCATGTTGGTGGTGGGAATTGTAAATGTTCTGTGAGTGCTTGGTATGTTTTTTTTTGTGTGTGTTAAAATAAAATAAAAATTTGTTTAAAAAAAACAACTTGTGAGGACACCGGCACTTTGCTTGGTGGATACTTAACAGTGAACAAGCGTATGGTTACAAAACTTGTGAACGGAGCGTGTGGTTACATCTTGGCACTATCTTTGAATAAAAGTTACTAATACACTGTAGCCCTAGATAATTCTGATGAGGAATTACCCGCTACCTAATAACTCCCTGACTCTGATGCCTCACAGAGTCCTTAAAACCAGCAAAATGCTGCTAACTCCCTCCAGGAGCTAATCCCCACTCTGACCTCTCCTGTCAGAGTCTAACACCGAACTCCTGAGCTCCCTCTGAGCTCCCTCTCAGCTCTCTCTGAGAGTTCCGAGCCTCTCTAACTGCTCCCAACTGTCAGATTTTAAACCTTAACTGACGTTCTCCTCTCTGCCTGGCCTAAACTCAGCCCACTGGCTCTCCAAGGTTCCATTCCCTAATCCTGGCTTACCTCAGCCCTATCTAGGGAAAATTTAACCTTAACATGGCCGTTTTTCCAACAGACCATAACACTAGCCATCCCTTTAAAAGGGTTTCTCTACCTTGGGCTTTTCCACTAACCTAAAACACAGGCCATTTGTCACAAATGCCATCCAAACTGGGTTAAACAGCAGCTCTCTCCCGGTATTTAAGAACTCAAGACAGTAAATAAAGAGCAACACTCAAAAAACAGGGGAATTCCAGACAGGGAACAATCAGGGCCAACTAATACCTCCTAACAAAGGTTTCCCCAGGCAGCAAACAGCCAAACTTTTCAGCTGCAAGGCTATTCAACACTAATCAAGCTGGCCAATGGCAACATTCACACTTGCCTCAAGCACCCTGGACATCATTCCACAGATATATAAACCCCACTTGCCTAGTTTCCAATAGACCTCACAACCTCTTGTAGTCGAGCCAGGAAGCCCCAAACCCAAAAAGAACCAACTGCAGAGAGTCCCCAGTATTCCTTTTGGCCCATGGCCTAAGTTACACCAGTACCAGACCCCTTTTCCCCCTTCCCTTTCTGCCTCACTCAGTTCTATACATCACACTGCACCAACTTTGTCCCTCCCAGTACACCCAGCCACCATAGCCTCCCATTGCCCCATCCACACAACATTTGCACAGCCAATAGAACCCATGCATTCAGTATCCACAAGTTGGAAGTTCCCCAATCTGCCCGTTGTTGCCCCAAGGCACTCTGCCTCTTCCCCATCTTGTCTCTGCTCTTTTCTTCTCTCCGTTCTCCCTCCCATGCCTGGGGAAAGCCCGGAAAGCGGCCGCTCGCAATCAGTGGCCTGGCCCCCAGCTGGGACCTGAAGTTCACCCAAGGACACTGGTTATGGACTCCTCTTGCTGCTATTCTCACTGCTTTGCACCCCAAGCCCCAAAGGCTCTGCAGTTCACCCAAGGACAGTAATTACATCAAGGAGAACTACAACTCCCAAAGGAAGGCAGCCTGTTTTAAAGATCATAACTCTGGGAGCAAGAACTGTATGGGAAAATCTGGGAAATTGCTGGGGATCTCCCTGTATGTACAGTGTGGCTTCATAAGTTTTCCCTTTGACCCCTTGTAACCCTTCCCTTCCCCCTCTTTCCCATGGAAAAGAAAGATTGCCTGTATTTTCGCTATTGTGTCAGCTGAGAGGAAGTAACTGAATTCCCATCCTAAACCTTTCATGGATCATCATTGTTCTCATTGCATGAGCTTTTCTGATGGAAACCTTGTTTTGGATCACCCAGGCCCTTGTCCTGGGCCCACATTCCATCAGCCTGAAGGAAGTATTAATCATCGGAGTTTAGTCCAATTAATTCATCCTCTGGGACCTGGACATGAAATATTTGCTCACACAGCGGGAGCCACGGCTGGCCTCGGAACCCAGATTGTGTCCCAAAATAGACCCTCGGTCACACAAAGGCTTGAGTGAGTTTCTGTCGTCAAGTCTCTTCCTCCTTTCCCCATTCATCCTCAAATCCACTAATCCTATCACTCCCAGGTGTCATTTAAGGTCGTTTACCTAGCTAGGACTCTTTTGTTTTACTCATATGCCAATATTGACAGCCATTTTCGTCTGAGCTTCCCTTCCTGGAAGTCCATATATGGCCGCAGACTCCTGATTGGCTGGGGTAGCGAATGGGAGTAAGCGCCGATAGGCTCCCCAGAGCCGGTCAACACCCCATCCATCAGCTGATCTCTACGTTCCGACCAATCCTCGACGGAGCCGGCCCAGAAGGGGGCAGGCGGGAATTTCAATTGTTTTGACAGTTCTGTAACCTTTAAAAACCAATGTTTTGAATGTATATGCATGCGTTCTTTGCGGGAATCAGGGTATTGCGGTTCGCATCCTCTCAGCTGAGCAGAATAAACAATTTCGTGGCATCTACCTTGCAGATTGGTGAGCATAATTGGATCTACGGGAGGCGGGTAGGCTAAGAGGACCTAGTCGCTCCTGGCTCGCCAGGTTAACCGAACCCTCGCGGCCTCTGTCCCGCAGTCGGTCTGTGGGACTTGTCCGGTTGTCAGACAGCCGGCCTGGGGGATTGGCAGCTGTTCGATAACACTCTGAGGATGCCTGCCATAGATGTGGGTGAAATGTCAGGAGAGAATGCTTCTGGAACATGGCCAGACAGCCCAGCAAACTCACAGCAACCCTGTGATCCCGGCCCTGAAAGCTTTCAACAACACATAGGACCAAGCCATTTCAAAAAGGCTAGAGCCGAGTCGTCTTTGGTCAAAAGTGGCAGTGGTGGGGCAGCTCCAGCAGTTCCTAGATGACACAGCCGGACTAGATCCCTTCCAGTCCGGCTTCTGTTTGGGGCACGGGATGGAGACTGTGTTGGTCACAATTTCAGACCAGCTTTGTTGCCAGTTGGACAAGGACAGATCAGCGCTGCTTGTGTTATTGGACCTCACAGCAGCATTTGATACGGTGGATTACAATCTTTTGGCCCACCGCCTTGCCGTTGTTGGAGTCAGGGGAACAGCTTTGAAATGGCTGTTGTCCTTTCTGCACAACTGGGGACAGCGAGTGGAAAGGGGAGTTGATAGTCTGGTTCGAAGCTTTGGGCTGGAATGTTATCAGTACGCTGATGGCACCCAGCTTGTTCTGAAGATGGAAGGCCGACCGGACTCCATACCCTCAAGTTTCCATCAGTACCTTGAAGCCGTTACTGGTTGGCTATGTGCCATTAGATTGAGGGTGAATCCAGCAAAGATGGAGATTCTGTGGCTGGGGCATCCGGTTGGTGGGGCGGTCCAGCTGCCTAACCTGGATGGCGAGGCACTATGCCCGGCATCCTCTGTAAAGAGCCTTGGGGTTGTGTTAGACCCTTTGCTGACAATGGAAGCCCAGGTTTCCACTGTTAGCAAAACCGCTTTTTTCCACCTGCGGCAGGCTAGGCGGCTGGCCCCCTACCTATCCAGAGATGACCTAGCCACAGTGATCGAAGCCACGGTCATCTCGAGACGCCCTTTACATTGACCTGCCCTTGCCCGTGATCCGGAAACTTAACCTCGTCCAGAATGCTGCTGCTCGACTTCTCACTGGAATTCCAGTGAGATGTCACATAACTCCCATTCTTCAGCAGCTTCATTGGCTTCCGGTCGAGCACCGGATCACCTTCAAGGTGATGGTGTTAACCTTCAAGGCCTTGCATGGTCCGGGGCCGTTGTATTTGAGGGACCGTCTCATCCCCTACCAACCCCAGAGGTCACTCCGTTCTGAACAATTGAAGCTCCTCAAAGTGCCTAACTTCAAATCCATCCGCTTAACCTCTACCCGGCGCAGAGCCTTCTCTGTAGTGGCGCCAGTCTTCCAAATGATGTTCGGGCCTTGCGAGATTTACCATCCTTTCGCAAGGCCTGCAAGGCCTATCTTTTCCGGTTAGCTTTTGACTGTTGCGTATGGATAACTATAACCTGTTCGATTTTAACTGATGTTCTCTTTGTTTTCTTTGTTCTTATGTTTTTTATGTGATTGTGAGCTGCTCCGAGCCCTCGGGGAGTGGCGGCATACAAGTCCAATTAATTAATTAACCAATTAATTAATTAATTAATAAAAGAATGAATAGAAACATTTGGCCAAAAATGTATGAGTTGACTTGTTTTGCTTCCCCCCCCCTCCTTAGTTTTATTTATTTATTTATTTAATTTATTATTTCGCATTTGTCTGCCGCCCCCCCCCCCCCCACTGGCTCGGGGCGACTCACAACAGTTCGTAAAATACAATTGAGAGATATCTCATAAACCACAGTAACACCATTAGAATAGAATTACAATTAGAACAGTTGAAACAGCAGATGGAGTCGCCGTGGGGTGTCAGCTAGGCAGCGCGAGCTACAGTCTAGCGAACCCCGAAGGCTTGTTGGAACAGCAATGTCTTAACTGCTCTCCTGAACGTGAGGAGGCTCTGGGTGGCACGGATGCCGGCGGGCAGTGCGTTCCACAGGGTTGGGGCTGCAACAGAGAAAGCCCGCCGGCGTGTTGCGGCAGATGGTAGGTCTTCACATTTGGGATGACCAGGAGATTTAGCTCTTCGGAGCGCAGTGATCTGGTGGGATGGTATGGGACAAGGCGGTCCCGCAGGTACACTGCCCCCAGACCATGTAAGGCCTTAAAAGTCAGGACTAACACTTTGAAGGTAATCCGGCATTCTATTGGGAGCCAGTGCAGTTCGCGCAGGATTGGCGTGATGTGGTGGCCAATCGGGACCCTCGCCAGGAGTCGTGCTGCGGCGTTCTGCACCAGCTTGAGTCTCCGGATTACCGACAGAAGAAGGCCAATGTACAGAGCATTACAGTAGTCCAGCCTCGAGATGACCGTGGCTTGGACCACTGTGGCTTAGTCGTGCCGGGACAAGTAGGGGGCCAGCTTCCTCGCCTGGCGGAGACGGAAAAATGCTACCCTGCTGACGCTGGAGACGTGAGCCTCCATCGACAACAGGGGGTCCAGGGTTACTCCTAAGCTCTTAACAGAGGGCGACGGACATAATGTCACGCCGTCCAGGGTTGGAAGCTGAACATCCCTACAGTCTGGGGAACCCAGCCACAGGATCTCAGTCTTTACCGGATTCACCTTCAACCTACTGGCTCGCAGCCATCCAGTGATGGCCTCAAGACAACGATGGAAATTATCGGGTACGGATTCGAGGCTGCCCTCCATCTTCAGAATAAGCTGGGTGTCATCTTCCTTTTTTACATATGGAATTCAGTATAGAATTCACACACACACACACACACACCCCACGATAATCTCATGGTAGGTTGTCCTCATGGTTTCAATAAGCCTGAAAGCACAGAGCAACAACTTGAAAGCGCAGAGCAACGACAAGCAGTGAGTTCCAGGTTTTCCTGTTCTGCAGTTGGCAGCCTGCTTTGCACATCGGCAGCAAATGTGGTCCATTTTCAAAACAAGAGCAAGAAGAAGAGGGCCTGCACATCTGGATTTGCTATTAATGGCTATCTTTTGTACATGAGTCATTGGTTCCAACATCCCAGGGTCAGTGTCCTTCGTTGCAATCTTATCATCACCCTTGCGTTATGTTACACCATCAAGAAAAAAAAAGGAGACGCAATCTTTCTCCAAACGTGTGTAGGAAATGCTGATTTTTTAAATAAAGAACTCAGCATTAAAGAGTCTTTACCTAAAGCAGGCAAAAATATGAATTCGCCACTAATTACCATACATTTCTCAGATAACTGTAGTTAATGACGCAAGTGTTTATACGGCAAGGATTGGCTCCTCGTATTTTCTTATTGTTTCCTGCTTGGCTAACCACAATTGCCATTCATATTGAGTTACAGCTTTCCTTTAGGCCTGTTTGATCAAGGGAAAAAAATGTTTCAAAACTCGTTGCTGGCGGTTTGAATCTAAATGATTTCTGAAATTTTCTGAAAAAATTGCGGAAATTTTACGAATTTTCCAGAAAATTCGGAATGGATTTGTTAATGGCAGACACGCATGCGCAGTGAGAAAGAAACAGCACTGCTGAAACACAATGCTAATGCCCACAAATTAACGGGCTGGACTAGAGTGCGACGCGAACGAAATACTCTGGGATTGCAAAAATATCAAAGTATATTATGGTATGCAATTATAAGCATTAGTGGCACGCTAAACACAGTATAATGAGCAGCATATCTATATCACAATATATTGAATCTTAACAAACTATATGTCTCTCAATAGTGTAGCATGCACAGTACAACACAAAAAGCCCAGATCATTGAACTGGGTAAACGTGACGCAAACATAGAGTCCATGTATACCCTATGGGGGTCCGGAGCCAAATAACTCATGGACCGAAGACCGAGTCCTTGGGGAAGCCTGGAAGGGCGGAAGAGCTGGTATTGCACCGGCTAGGCTGGCGCCTACGGCTGCAAGGATGTTGACGATGCCAAGATGGCCGTATCGCGAGAAGTCGCTTCCTCAGGGCGCGTTCACTTCAGACCGCTCCTCCCCAGGGTTGTAGTATCGTAACTACAGGGTACAGTCTCGACGGGGGGTATGCGCGTTTCCGCACATCAATGATAAACAAGTCCACCTGGGCTGGATTCCAGTTTGTTCCTAGCGAGCATATTTTGTGTTGTGTATTAAAGAAACAGCACTGTCAGTAGAGAAGAAACAGCACTGGTTAAACATCCAATTTGGACGGGGATGCCTTCCCTCCGCTCAGAACTGGGGCAAGAGCCGCACATGGAAGGGAAGGCCAGGGAAGGGAAACCCACCGATTCCTTTCCGAAAATGGCGGAGGCGGCTTCGAAATGGCAAATTCACTTCCGGGTTGCTTACATCGCTTCAAAACCGCTTCAAAAGTGAATTTAATCTGAATTGATTCCGATTTTATGAGCATTCCGACGAACCTAACCAGGCCTGCTTTCTTTACATTATTACTGCAAATCTGGGCTAAACGTCTATATTTTTCCTTAGTGATTACTCCTTCCTTCCATTTGCTACATGTGCTTTCCATCCCTTGCCTCCTCCGGCCACTTCCTCCTCTAGTTTACTTGATCTTAGAGTCCTCATAGAGATCTCGGAGTCCTCGTAGGGAGGAAGGGGAACACGAGCCAGGAATGTGATGCAGCAGCTCAAAAAGCCAATGGGATTTTGGCCAGCATCAATGAGAATCTAATGCCTAGAACAGCTTTTTTCAACCTTTGTTGAGCCGCGGCACATTTTTTACATTTACCAAATCCTGGGGCACACCACCAACCAAAATGACACAAAATGACACTCTAACACAGTAATACATATAGTTAATATGTTTTCAAATGTATTTATACACTCTGTGTGAAACCTGGGCCTGTTTTGATGAACACAACATATATATGACTTCCTCTCACATATTTATACATGGCTATCATGTCTTCTCTCAGCCTTCTCTTCTTCAGGCTAAATATGCCCAGCTCTTCAAGCCACTCCTCATAGAGCTTGTTCTCCAGACCTTTTTGAAATTTCACCCTGAGTGAAATTTGCTTCCAGTTAACTATGGATGTCATGAAGCTGTTATAAACAGTTCCTTGGGGGAGGCAACTCTCGAAAAATCCAGTAAAATAGTAAACAAAAACACTATCTCCAAGCGGAGAGGCTCAATTTGTTTCTTGGAAACCTGTGAGGGGGCTGTTAGGAGGGGGGAGAGTGCCAATTTCCCATGGCACACCTGATGATGGCTCACTGCACACTAGTGTGCCGTGGCACATTGATTGGGAAACACTGGTCTAGAACCAGGGAAGTCAAGCTACCCATGATCTATTCTTCCTTGGTCAGACCACATCTGGAACCACAGTGTCCAATTCTGGGCACCGTAATTGAAGGGCGATGTTGACAGGATAGTTTGTAGGTTATGTTTCTTCATCAGCTTTCTTATGCGGTCAGTGATTCCCTTGATGAATGGTAAGAACATCTCCCCTAGTAGGACACTCTTTAATCTTTATTCTTGTGGTTTGTTCTAGGTCAGGGCTGTCCAACTGGCGGCCCGGGGGCCGTATACAGCCCCCCAGCCCCTTTCCTACGGCCCCCTAAGCTTTTTAATAAAAAAATTGAAAAATAAAATAAATAATAAACATTTTAAAAAATACCTACTTCCGGGTTCGGAGCAAGTATCGTGAGAATACGCAATCCACATGGGATTTCGCTGTCAACGCGAGATCACGCCGGCGTTGACAGCGAAATCCCGTGTGGATTGCGTATTCTTGCGATACTCTTTGGCTACTCTACTACTGGATCGCTGAGGCCCACAGATGCGATTAGGACCTTCTTCGACTCAGTCGGTCGTTGCCTCTCTCGTCGCCCGGGTACTCCTGGATCCTGTGCGTTTGGAAGAGGTAGGCCGAAGCAGGGGGCTCCTCAGGGGGCTCCTCATTCCCTCCCCCCATCTCCCCTCATGTATTAAATATAAAATTAAATATATTTAAAGATGAAATAAGGGGAGATGGGATACATTAAAATAATGGAATGGAATTAAATATATTTAATATTAAATAAAAATAAGGGGAGAGGGGAGGATGGAATTAAATATATTTAATATTAAATAAAAATAAGGGGAGAGGGGAGGATGGAATTAAATATATTTAATATTAAATAAAAATAAGGGGGAGGGGTGGGGTGGGGTGGGGGCGGAGCTGGGGGAGAGGGTGGAGCCGGGGGCGGGGGCAGAGCCAGGGGAGGGGGCAGAGCCAGGGGCGGAGGCAGACCCTTAGGCCCCCCAGGTAATCAGTGACCGGAATTCAGGCCCCTGGGCCGGTAGAAGTTGGACAGCCCTGTTCTAGGTCTTGCAGAAGAGTAGCTATTAGCCTGTAGAGCCCAGCTTAAGTGGACCAGTTCACCTTGAAGGAGGTTTATGAATGCATTCTATGAATTGAGATCCAGGCACAGAGCCCAGTGGGATGTCCAGCGACGCAACAAGTGGCTGAGGCCTAAGGGATAGTCCATGGTTTGAAGTTATTATTATTATTATTATTATTATTATTAGGACTTATATGCCGCCACTCCCCAAGGGCTTGGAGCAGCTTACAGTCATATGAAATACAACAAAGATAAAACAACATATTAAACTAGATTAAAAGAGGTTTTCCAGCTTAGCTGTCAAATGCTAGCCAGAAAAGATGGGTCTTGCAGGAGGATAGGTCCTGCATGGACCGCACATCACTTGGAAGGGTGTTCCAGATTGACAGCACCACTACTGAAAAGGCTCTGCACCGGGTCGATGTGAGACGGATTGCTTTGAAAGTCGGCACTTCAAGGAGGTTCTGTTGTTCGGAACCGAGTAACCTCTGGGGTTGGTAGGGGAAAAGACGGTCCCTCAGATACAGCGGCCCCAGACCATGCAAGGCCTTGAAGGTTAACACCATCACCCTGAAGGTGATCCGGTGCTCGACCAGAAGCCAATGGAGCCGCTGGAGGATGGGTGTTATGTGGCATCTCACAGGTATCCCAGAGAGAAGTCAAGCAGTGGCATTCTGGATGAGCTTAAGTTTCCGGATCACTGACAAGGGTAGGCCAATGTAAAGGGCGTTACAGTAGTCCAGTCTCGAGATGACCGTGGCTTGGAGCACCGCGGCCAGGTCGTCTCTCGATAGGTAGGGGGCCAGACGCCTAGCTTGCCACAGATGGAAAAAGGCGTTTTTGCTGATGGTGGAGACCTGGGCTTCCATCGATAGCAATGGGTTTAAAGCGACCCCAAGGCTTTTGACTGAGGATGTCGGGCATAATGCCTCGCCATCCAAGCTAGGCAGTCGGACCTCCCCACCCACTGGGCGGCCCAGCCACAGTATCTCCGTCTTTGCTGGATTCACCCTCAATCTACTGGCACGCAGCCAACCAGTGACGGCTTCAAGGCACTGTTGGAAACAAGAGGGTACGGAGTCCGGTTGACCTTCCATCCCCAGAATGAGCTGGGTGTCGTCAGCGTACTGATAACATTCCAACCCAAAGCTTCGAACCAGACCAGCAAGTGGCCGCATATAGATGCTAAATAACAAAGGGGAGAGAATGGCACCTTGAGAAGAAGAAGTGAGAAGATTGCATAGTCAATTGTGAGAGCATCTGCCTGGAAGTAGCTAGACCTTTGTTACTTTGCAGATTTTATTGCCTGGGGGCACCCCTTTTCTGGGTGGTGTTCACTGGCCCTTGACTGTTTGCTGCCTGGAGTTCCCCTGTTTTTAAGTTGTTTTCCTAATTTACTGTCTTGATCCTGTTAGCCAGATTTGGTTCATTTTCATGGTTTCCTCCTTTCTGTTGAGATTGTCCGCATGCTTGTGGATTTCAATGGCTTCTCTATGTAGTCTGAAGACGTGGTTGTCAGAGTGATCCAGAATTTATTTGTTTGCAAATAATATTCTGTGCTCAGCTTCATTCATCAAGTCCTCTGCTATGGCTGACTGGTTGAATTAGTCTGCTGTGCCTTTGATGTTATTTGATTTGTGTCTGGACAATGGTGGTGCATTTGGTGGTCCCTATATAGACCTGTCCACTAGGCCTGAGCAATCATGGTTCTAATTGGTTCTAAAGTACTTACAAAACTAAAGTTCTGGTGGTGCAAACTAGGTGGCGCTGGTGCTTTGCTTCTACAGTGTTGCTAAAGTTCTGGTGGTGAACATTTCAGAACTCTAACAAAACTTTCAAAATTTTGCTATAAATGGCATTTTCTAATTGGCTCTGTCTTAAAAATTGCCAATAATGAAATAATAATGAAATTTTGAAAGTTTTGTTAGAGTTCTGAAATGTTCACCACCAGAACTTTAGCAACACTGTAGAAGCAAAGCACCAGCGCCACCTAGTGTTCACCACCAGAACTTTAGCAACACTGTAGAAGCAAAGCACCAGCACCACCTAGTGTTCACCACCAGAACTTTAGTAACATTGTAGAAGCAAAGCACCAGCGCCACCTAGTGTTCACCACCAGAACTTTAGCAACACTGTAGAAGCAAAGCACCAGAGCCACCTAGTTTTCACCACCAGAACTTTAGCAACACTGTAGAAACAAAGCACCAGCGTCACCTAGTGTTCGCCACCAGAAGTTAGTAACACTGTAGAAGCAAAGCACCAGCGCCACCTAGTGTTCACCACCAAAACTTTAGCAACACTGTAGAAGCAAAGCACCAGCGCCACCTAGTGTTCACCACCAAACTTTAGTAACACTGTAGAAGCAAAGCACCAGCGCCACCTAGTGTTCACCACCAGAACTTTAGCAACACGGTAGAAGCAAAGCACCAGCGCCACCTAGTGTTCACCACCAGAACTTTAGCAACACTGTAGAAGCAAAGCACCAGCACCACCTAGTGTTCACCACCAGAACTTTAGTAACATTGTAGAAGCAAAGCACCAGCGCCACCGTAGTTTTCACCACCAGAACTTTAGTTTTGTAAGTACTTTAGAACCATTCAGAACCATGGATTGCCCAGGCCTACTGTCCACAGCTTCACGATACATAATAGATTCCTTCAGTGGATCCCTCTTGTCCTTTGCTGAATGAAGCATTTGTGATATTTTCTTGGTGGGGCTATAGATAGTTTGTAGGTTATGTTTCTTTATCAGCTTTCTTATGTGGTCAGTGGTTCCCTTGATGAATGGTAAGAACACCTCCCCTAGTAGGACACTCTTTATCTTTAGTCTTGTGGTTTGTTCTAGGTCTTGCAGCTCTTCTGATGTCTACAGTAGAGTAGCTACTAGCCTGTAGAGCCCAGCTTAGGTGGTCCAGTTCACCTTGAAGGAGGTCTATGAAGGAGGTCTCCTTCAGGCTGAGAGGGGCGGTATTTATTTATTTATTATTTCACAGGCTGACTTACAAGTAAAATACAATTGTCAGATAACTCATAATAACTCACAGTAATACCATTAAGATGGAATTACAATTAGAACAGTTGAAACAACAAATGGAGTCGCAGTGGGCTGACAGCTAGGCGGTGCGAGCTACATACTGCTCTCCTGAACGGGAGGAGGCCCTGGTGGCACGGATGCCGGTGGGCAGTGCGTTCCACATGGTAGGGGCTGCAACAGAGAAAGCCCGGCGGCGGGTTGGGGACAGATGGTAGGTCCTCACATTTGGGATGACCAGGAGGTTTAGCTCTTCGGAGCGCAGTGATCTGGTGGGATGGTATGGGACAAGGCGGTCCCGCAGGTACACTGGTATAGAAGTAGAGTAAATAAATAAATAAATATGAATGCATTCTATGAATTGAGATCCAGGCACAAAGCCCAGTGTGATGTCCAGCGACACAACAAGTGGCTGAGGCCTACGAGATAGTCCATGGTTTGAAGTTGCATATGGCATAGGACACAGGTTAAATATTATTGGGTTCTATGTGTCACCTGATAACTAGTAAACCTGAAGTACCACCCTCTGACCAGCTGCAGCAGTGGAGCCCAAGTAGGGTGCACCACAGGCCAATAGTGCCCTCTACTGGGCAAACCAATACAGTGGCATTGGGAGTAAACTGAATCTGGTGCTTGACTTGTTTTCAGAACTTGTTTGACAGAGGAAAACAAAGTGATCCACATTGAGAGCTGAAATTACCATTGAAGCACCACTAAATAGGATGAGATGCTTTCCGTTCTTACTTACACCTATTTTGCAAACCCTTCGGCAGCAATAGTACGGACATAACCCCAATTCCATATTACGCACCCCGTGTACCCATTCCGAACCGAAACAGCCGCAAAACAAAGAACAGTATGAGACGGTGAGATAAGAAATGGAGACTTTCCCTGTATTTACTTCTGACATTTCATAAATGCCTTAAAAAGAGAGAGTATATCTATCAGTATTAAACGGCAACCTTTTTCACATCCTCCCCCTTTTGTGTACTCTCCCTCCCACCTTCCCCAGCCCACATGCATGCAATAAAACACCAGGAATCCCAAAAGAGTGGTAAAATCCTGACATGATTTAAGGAGGAAGACTCTGATAAGAAGATAAAAATCTAATAAACAGAGTCTAGAGAGCCTTGGCGAGTCTCAGGGAACCGCCAGAGTAAGCAAAGCCCCTCCCAATGAAAACAAAAGCAGCTCTAATCTCGGGGACATTCCACTCTCCAACCATCTGAAGAAGAAAGTGAAGGCCGTGACCTCGGCGGAGTGAAGTTATGAGCATAGTGACAAGAAAATATTTGGCTTGGTTCGCGACACAAAACATCTTGTGCAAAATATCCTTTCTTCTTCTTCCTCTCTCTCTCTCTCTCGTTCTCTCTTTCTCTCACACAGCGCCACTTCTAGTTCCCAGAGAACAAGTGGCGTAAGTACTCCTTCTTCCGAAATGTTCGTTCCATATTTTCGGAGAAAAAATAAAGAAGACACGGATGAATCTTGTGAACAAAGAACAGAACTTTGTTTTGAAAGGAAGAATGACAATTATGTTAAGGATTTATTTATCACTAGCTGAGGACCCGGCGGTGCCCGGGTTATTTGAGGAAGGCATTGTGTGCCAAGGTTGGTTCCTATTAGATGTTTATGTGGCTTGCAGTGGTCTCAGGAACTTAGGGAAGGTACTGCGAGTCCCGGAAAATCAAGTTAAGGAAGCCTAACAATACCCCATGAGCTGAGGCCTAGTCAGGAAAATCAAGTTAAGGAAGCCTAACAATACCCCATGAGCTGAGGCCTAGTCAGGAAAATCAAGTTAAGGAAGCTTAACAATACCCCATGAGCTGAGGCCTAGTCAGGAAAATTATGTTAAGGAAGCCTAACAATACCCCATGAGCTGAGGCCTAGTCAGGAAAATCAAGTTAAGGAAGCCTAACAATACCCCATGAGCTGAGGCCTAGTCAGGAAAATCAAGTTAAGGAAGCTTAACAATACCCCATGAGCTGAGGCCTAGTCAGGAAAATTATGTTAAGGAAGCCTAACAATACCCCCCCATGAGCTGAGGCCTAGTCAGGAAAATCAAGTTGAGGAAGCCTAACAATACCCCATGAGCTGAGGCCTAGTCAGGAAAATCAAGTTGAGGAAGCCTAACAATACCCCATGAGCTGAGGCCTAGTCAGGAAAATCAAGTTGAGGAAGCCTAACAATATCCCATGAGCTGAGGCCTAGTCAGGAAAATCAAGTTAAGGAAGCCTAACAATATCCCATGAGCTGAGGCCTAGTCAGGAAATTCAAGTTAAGGAAGCCTAAAAATATCCCATGAGCTGAGGCCTAGTCAGGAAAATCAAGTTAAGGAAGCCTAACAATATCCCATGAGCTGAGGCCTAGTCAGGAAAATCAAGTTGAGGAAGCCTAACAATATCCCATGAGCTGAGGCCTAGTCAGGAAAATCAAGTTAAGGAAGCCTAACAATATCCCATGAGCTGAGGCCTAGTCAGGAAAATCAAGTTAAGGAAGCCTAACAATATCCCATGAGCTGAGGCCTAGTCAGGAAAATCAAGTTAAGGAAGCCTAACAATATCCCATGAGCTGAGGCCTAGTCAGGAAAATCAAGTTAAGGAAGCCTAACAATATCCCATGAGCTGAGGCCTAGTCAGGAAAATCAAGTTAAGGAAGCCTAACAATATCCCATGAGCTGAGGCCTAGTCAGGAAAATCAAGTTAAGGAAGCCTAACAATATCCCATGAGCTGAGGCCTAGTCAGGAAAATCAAGTTAAGGAAGCCTAACAATATCCCATGAGCTGAGGCCTAGTCAGGAAAATCAAGTTAAGGAAGCCTAACAATACCCCATGAGCTGAGGCCTAGTCAGGAAAATCAAGTTAAGGAAGCCTAACAATATCCCATGAGCTGAGGCCTAGTCAGGAAAATCAAGTTAAGGAAGCCTAACAATATCCAGTGAGCTGAGGCCTAGTCAGGAAAATCAAGTTAAGGAAGCCTAACAATACCCCATGAGCTGAGGCCTAGTCAGGAAAATCAAGTTAAGGAAGTCATTCTGTCAATTTTGGGGCTGGGACTGCCTGAGGCCTTTCCCTTTCCCTTTGAGTCACTTTAGAATGTTTGAATGTGGTTGGCCATTTGGAGGCAGTTATGCAAATTCCATTTCAGTGGCAACCAATCCCCTCTGTCTGGGGCCGTAGAATGTTGGATTTCTGAGGCTGGCCAGTTAGAGCCCGTTATGCAAATAATCCCGCAATGGCAGCCAATCGAAACGCTGACACATATTCCTCCGGTCGCTCGGTCGCTCAGTTGCACCACTGCAAACACTGACTTTTATTATACGTAATAGATAGATAGATGTCAGGAGCGAACCAAACAGTTGTATTGCATTAAAACCAACAAACAAACAAAACAAAAAAAATCCCCACAAAGTTTGCAAACTTGCATTCTACTCAATGTCTTTTGACCAGTAGCTGGCCACTTGGGAGTGCCTCTGGTGTTGCCATAAGAAGGTCCTCCATTGTGCATGTGGCAAGGCTCAGGCTGCATTGTAATAAGTGGTCTGTGGTTTGCTCTTCTCCACACTCGCATGTCATGGACTCCACTTAGTAGCCTCATTTCTTAAGGTTGGCTCTCCGTCTTGTAGTGCCAGAGCACAGTCTGTTCAGCGCCTTCCAAGTCGCCCGGTCTTCTGTGTGCCCAGGAGGGAGTCTCTCATTTGGTATCAGCCATGGATTTTGGTGCTGGGTTTGATCCTGCCACTTTTGGACTCTCGCTTGCTGAGGTGTTCCTGCGAGTGTTTCTGTAGATCTTAGAAAACTATTTCTTGATTCAATGCATTAGTGTGCTGGCTGTTATCCAAATAGGGGATGGGCTGGACTCACTGCCTCAGTCCTTTCATTACTGGTTGCTACTTCCAAGCAGATGTCACGTGGTGCTATATATATATATATATATATATATATATATATATATATATATATATATATTTGTGTGTGTGTGTGTGTGTGTGTGTGTGTATGTATATATATATATATATATATATATATATATATATATATATATATATATATATATATATAAGCTGTACCCGGCACGCGTTGCTGTGCACTATTTTACGTATGTAAGGGTTGGAGTTGTTGTTAGTTATGGTGTTGTTGGGGTCATGGCTGTGTTGTTGTGGGTTGTTTTGGTGGGTGGGATGTTGGAGTCCTGTGGAGGTGTTGTTGTGTGGTGTTGCTGGCATTCTGCATTGCTTGTGGATATACAATGTTTTTTGTCTTTCCGTCTGCTGTGTTGATGTAGAGGTTGATGCGTGTGTGGGTGGGGTAGTTTGGAAGTGAGTGGGGTACTTGAAATCCCATCATCCATGGTGTGTCCTCCTCTAATCTGCAGTCGGATGGAGTGTGGGTCATGGGGGGCATTGTTTGCCAAGTTTGGTCTTTATCTGTCTTGGTTCTGGGACACAGTGGTCTGTGGGGAATGATGGGTTTTGAAGTACTACAAATCCCATTATCCACAGAGGTACTTCAAGTCCCATAATCCATGGTCCACCCTCCTCCAAACTGTAGTGTAATGTAGCGTGGTTTTTCCTGCTACAATAGGGGCTCTGTGTGCCAAGGTAGGTTACTGTAAATTCAGGCCATACACAATGTCCCATGAGCTGAGGCCTAGTCAGGAACAGCAAGTTAATGAAGCCTTACTGTCAATTCAGGCCATACACAATGTCCAATGAGCTGAGGGCTAGTCGGGAGAATCAAGTTAATGAAGCCTTACTGTCAATTCAGAGCATAAACAGCATTCCATTAAGTGAGGCCTAGTCAGGGAAGTTAAGTTAATGAAGCCTTACTGTCAATTTTGGGCGCAAAACCTCAAACAGTACAAGGTATGACAAACACTCACAAAACCAATCACTTAAAAATGCAAAAGTGTGGGGGACTACATTTCCCAACATCCCCAGTGCCAAAGGTGGACGCCGCATGTGCAGAAAACTAGCACATGCATGCATACGCTGGCTGATACCCAAACAGAGGATGGGCTGGAGATGTCACTGCCTTGGTCCTTACACTATTAGTTGCTACTTCCCGGCGGATGTCAGTGCACCACCTTACGTGCTCCAAGCCACGGTCATCTTGAGACTGGACTACTGTAACGCCCTTTACATCGGCCTGCCCTTGTCAGTGATCTGGAAACTTAAGCTCGTCCAGAATGCCGCTGCACGACTTCTCACTGGGGCTCCAGTGAGATCTCACATAACTCCTATCCTCCAGCAGCTTTATTGGCTTCTGGTCAAGCACTGGATCTCCTTCAAGGTGATGGTTTTAACCTTCAAGGCCTTGCATGGTCTGGGGCCGCTGTATCTGAGGGACCGTCTTTTCCCCTACCAACCCCAGAGGTCACTTCGTTCCAAACAAATGAACCTCCTTGAAGTACCGACCTTCAAAGCAATCTGTCTCACATCGACCCGGGACAGAGCCTTTTCTGTAGTGGCGCCATCAATATGGAACACTCTTCCTAGCGATGTACGGGCCATGCAGGACCTTCTCTCCTTCCGCAAGGCCTGCAAGACTCACCTTTTCTGGCTAGCCTTTGATTGCTAGGCCGGAAATCTTTTAAAGCTAGTTTCATATGTATGCTTTTACCTCTGTGTGTTTTTCCTGATTGTAAGCTGCTCCGAGCCCTCGGGGAGTGGCGGCGTACAAGTCCAAATAATAAATAAATACAAATAAATTAACTATTCAATGATGTCTCTTTTTATTGTGAAAAGACAAGACCCAATGTCATTAAGATTAAACTCTGGATAGTTTTTGCCTTTTTTCTGTTCAGACCCTTCTAAGGCCATATAACATTCTGGAAGGCATTGCAAGGGAAGACCGAAAGGGGCTAACAGATGAAGAACTTCAAGAGATGGCTTGAGGACGTGCCAGCATTACTGACAAGGTCAACTTCTGTTGACTTCTGCATGTGAAGAATGGAATAAAAAAGTGTGTGAATTGTCTGAAAATTCCTCCTCACAGCCTAACACTTGTGGTCACTGATAAATGAGAGGGATTTTCTTAAGAAAATAAATGGATGACAACACATAGGCCAGGGCTACAGAATGATCCAGCAAGCCAGATAAAGACCACCAGAATCTCCATCATGCCACCAAACACCCAACAAGTTGAAATATATGTTTTGTAAACAGGGCCGGACCTAGGTAATTTTAAATGGTAAGTGAACAGTATTTTGGCGCCCCCCAACCAATCACTGATATATATATATTAGGCATGGTTTCGAACCCAAAAATGGCGATTCTAAAATCAAATGGGGGGGGGGGGATTTTTTTTGATTAGTAAAAGAAAGACTTACAAAAAATTTTCCAAAAATTTCTAAAATGTAAACTTAATTACTAACGAAATTCGTTAGTAGTTCGTATGCCAGCGCATGCGCATTCCAGATGGTTTTGGCCTACAACTTCATCCAAAGTGCCCTCCTTTGCAGATTTACTTCTGAGTAATCCTCTCTGTTTACATTTTTTCCGGGCTTCCAGCCGAAAGAAGGAGCGAGTTTAGGGCTTGCCTTGCCATAATACTTATTGGCAAGGGAGGCGGGAGGGTGGTGAGAGAGAAGGAGGGTGCCCCCCCCCCTTACGACCTAATAACGACACTTAAGAAAATCCTGGCCCCCGAAGTTCTATAAAGAAAGTCCACTTCCTGGTTGGCGTTCCAGGTGCGGAAATACTCAAAAGTAGCATTTCTTACGAATTTCTTATGAATCATTTCATTTTCATAACTTTTTTCTCATGCGTAATATATATGTGCTTAAAAACAAAGGCTTAAAAACAACAAAACCACTGAACACAGAAACACCAAATTTGGCCACAAAACCTCAAACAGTACAAGGTATGACCAACACTCACAAAACAAATGACTTAAAAATGCAAAAATGTGGGGGACTACATTTCCCAACATCTCCAGTGCCAAAGGTGGACGCCGCATGTGCAGAAAACCAGCACATGCATGCATACGCTGGCTGATACCCAAACAGAGGATGGGCTGGAGATGTCACTGCCTTGGTCCTTACACTATTGGTTGCTACTTCCCGGCGGATGTCAGTGCACCACCTTACGTGCTCCAAGCCACGGTCATCTCGAGACTGGACTACTGTAACGCCCTTTAGATCGGCCTGGGTGCATATACAAATTTGGGCCCTCCAGGTTTTTTGGACTTCCTACTGGCTGTTTGAAACTGTGGGAAGTCCAAAACACATGGATGGCTGAAGTTGGCCCATGCCACACATATATATATTCCTTCCTTCCCACCATTTTTCCTGCTCTATTCCTATTCTCTTTGAGTGTATGTGTGTGTGTGTGTCTATATCTCTTCCCCTTCCTTCCTTCTCAGCCCTATACCCCAGAATATCAAGGCAGAAAATCCCACATTATCTGAGTGTGGACTCAGATATTCAAAACAGATATTGTGGGATATAGGGCTGTATGGATGGGCCCTCACCCTTTCCCCTCCCCGCTTCCTATTCTTTGTGTGGGTCTGTACATTCCCCATCTTTCCTTCCTCCTCACCCTTTTCCTTGCCCCCTTCCTATTCTCTTTCCCCTTCTTACCTTCCCCTTCCTCCCTTCTCACCCTTTTCCCTCTTCCTATTCCCTTTTTGTATGTATGTATATATGTGTGTGTATCAGGCCTAGGCTAATTTTGGGAGCAAGGGCCCGGGGGTTGGGCTAGGTGCCCTCTGGCTGGCAGGCTCGTCTGGCCGCTCAGTCCTTCTCCCGGCCCCCAGGTAAGGGTGCCCACGTGGCCTCCTCCCTCGCCCCACATGCACCGGTGGCAGCAGCGACAACAGAGGGAGGAGACGCGTGGGGGGCAAGGGAGACAGGAAAGGCGGGTGCCTCTGCCCCCTTCTCTCTCGCCCTGCGCAAGGCATCCTCGGCGGGTACGGGGGGGAAGGGTGCTCAGGGTGAGGGATGAGACGCGCGCAGGGCGCAGGGCAAGGCAGGGAGAAGGGAAAGGCGTGTACCTCTGACTCCTCCTGTCTCGCCCTGCGCGAGCCTTCCTCCCACCCTGTCAGCACCTCTGGGGGCGTGGCGCCCAACCCTGGATGCGCCCTTTGGCCACGTGGCACCCTGAGGCAGCCGCTTAATTTGCCTCCACTAAGATCCGATGTGGAAAAGATCTAGTAGATGTTCTACACTAGAAGTGAGCTACGAGGGCGGGTCAATAAGTCTGCGACTTTTTGAATTTCCTGCCTCTTAACTGAAAGGGCAACACTGCTCCTGTCAACAGGCATCTGTCAGTTGACTCCTGTCAAAATTTGAATAAGCTGCGTCATTTAGTTTGTGTTTGACAGCCATTGATAGCAGACTACCGCGTGATTTGAGGAGAAAATGGAAAAAAGTGAATTTTGTGTGCTCATTAAGCATTATTTTTTGCGGAAACCATCACTCAAACCAAGGCTAAGCTTGCATGTGCATCATTTCATGTATGGTTATGTATGCTCTATGTCGCAACTCCAGGTGTGGCGTGTGGCATGGGCCCTGGATCGGACTGGCTTATCGCCCCTTGGTCGTAAGGGGGGATAACGCCCGTGCCTCCTGGGGTGCCAAGTTCCCGTTAACCGGTATTGGGCCGGTGGCACCCAGGTATATAAGCGTCTCCTGGTATCGTGGGCCGTGGTACCCATGATCCAGGACCCATGCATGACCGCCAACCCCCTGTTCCTATTGTTAATAAACGAGTTGTGGCCAATTTTTACCCAAAGAACTCTTGTGTCTGTGCTTCGTTGGTCTTTCGGCGGGAGGTGTATCAGTCATCCACACGCAATTGGATGGTTGCATCAGTCAAGTTAGAAAAGGATTAGAGTCAACTTCTGCAGAGAGGATGGAAGGGGAGAGAGGACCCCGCTAAGTAAGGACGAAGCAGGCTCATTTCCTCCTGAGGTAAGTCAAAGAGGCACACTTTGGGTTCCATCCGCAATGAAACCCTACATCTGTCAGAAACCTGAACTAATCCAAACTGAACCCTGCCCCACCAATAACCTGGCTTGTTGTCTTGTCACCCAGTGACATTTGCAGCCCTGTCATGTAATGACTTAAGGCGCTGTAATGGGTTGCATGCTGTTAAATGTCATCAAATGCCATGAATCATAAACAATGCTTGCTTTTAAAACCAGAGATTAGGGATATTTATGAAGTTGAGCCTCCAGTTTGGGCTCCCCTGGATCCTTGAAGTTGAGGACGGATAGCTGTTATTTTCTTTTTCTCTCCCCTTCTCCCCCATCACCTCCTTCCTTTTATGACAAAGGCTATTTCCTGCTTCCCGGATTGACCCAGATGCTTAGATAGGCAAATGACAACATCGGATGCGAATCCACTGCAGCCCAACATCTCCCTTGATTTGTTTGTTGACAGTCACCGTAAAACTCCAAAGACTGGACCGAGTGCAAGATGAGGAGATAAGATAATGCAGCAAAGGAAGACGGATCTGGTGCTTTCTGCCATCTGCAAGGAAAGTGGAAACCAAAGTTTATTTCATGCAACCTCCACTCATACAGCTTGCAGCCCTTCTTCTGAGTGGTCACGGATTTGCTGCAATGTTTTGCTTGAATCAGGGTGGAAATAGTGCATTTAAATGGCATCAAATTGACTTTAACTTTTTTAAAGAGCGTTTATATATATCATCCATGCGATGGTTACATCTAGACTGGATTATTGTAACGCCTTGTATGTTGGTCTTCCTCCCTCCCCCTCCCCTCCTGAACACGCTCACGCTGCCCCCTCGGATCAAAATGGTGGCAGAAGCGGCAGTATAGAAGAAAAACGAAGTGTTCGGCAGGAGGGGGAAGAAAGGTCGCGAAGGGGAAGCTGTCGAAAGCTGGCATGGGAAAACTCGAACCTTCCGGGTGTTTTGGACTCCAACTCCCACCATTCCTAGCAGCCTCAGGCCCTTTTCTTCCCCCCTCAGCCACTTAAGCAGGAAAGGGCCTCAGGCTGTTAGGAATGGTGGGAGTTGAAATCCAAAGCACCCATACCTGTTTTAGGGACCTTAAAGTGGTGAGCCTCCTTCCGACATTGTGATTCTGGATAGAAAACAAACAACAACATAACATAACATTGTTTGAGTCCACAGTGCTCCCTGGGCGTAGGTGAACTACAACTCCCAAACTCAATGTCAATTCCCAAGCAAACCCTTTCAGTACTTTCTGTTGGTAATGAGAGTTCAATATGCCAAGTTTGGTTCCATTCCATTGTTGCAAGAGTTCAGGATGCTCTTTGATTGTGTTACCTATAAGTCCCAGAAACTGTAACTCCCAAATGTCAAGGTCTATTTCCCCAAACTCCATCTGTGTTCACATTTGGGCATATTGAGTATTCATGCCAAGTTGGGTCCTGATCCAACATTGTTTCAGTCCACAGTGCTCTCTGGATATAGGTGAACTACAACTCCAAAACCCAAGGTCAATGCCCACCAAACTTTTATAGTATTTTCTCTTGGTCATGGGAGTTCTGTGTGGGAAGTTTGTGTCTTTCTGCCATACCTGCCAGGATGTCTATGTTGTGTTCATCGAAACAGGCCCAGGTTTCACACTGAGTGTATAAATACATTTAAAAACGTATTAACTATACGTATTACTGTGTTAGAGTGTCATTTTGTGTCATTTTGGTTGGTGGTGTGCCCCAGGATTTGGTAAATGTAAAAAATGTGTCGTGGCTCAAAAAAGGTTGAAAAACACTGCCCTAAGGGGTGAGAAGGGTGATGTATAAATATGGTAAACAATAGGCCTGGTTAGGTTTTTCGCATCTTCATCAAATTCGTATTAAATTCGATTCTGAATTTGTCGAAACCCCCACAGATGGCTCAAAGACACGCCAAGCTAGCAAAAGTATTTACAGTTTATTTTTAACAAAAACACAGACACAGTCCAGCATAAAAGGAACCCACACAAAACAAAAAGCCCTGTAAACAAAACAATGAAGACGTCAGTCTTTTGGAGTCCTTGGCTTGATTCCGGCTTGAATTCTGCTGCGATGTTAAGACCCGTCCGAAAAAGGAAAGGAAGAGTGCTTCTCCAATTCCAGGAGAGCAACACAGGAAAAGCCCAAACGAAACACGGTAGTCAAGCTTGCTGGGACTCAGGAACTGCGATACAAGAAACAAGAACACCAAATACAAGAACCAGCAACCCACCAGCAACACGTTGGCCGACCGCAGAGTCCCAAATCCCCAGGCCTTACTTTAATACCCTTACAAATCAGAGTCATCAGACTCCCCACCCAACTCTGCCCCATACCCTCAGCTGCAGCCCTGGGTGTGTTCCTCCAATCTTCCCACCTTTGCTGAGCAGTTAAAGGACCCCAGTCCGATTCACCATCCCCACTAGGCCAAGCAAGGTCACTCGAAAAGCCAAAAAAGGAGTCCAGCTCGGTATCACTCTCTTCTGAAGGTAACTCAACGTCAAACCCCTCAAAAGTATCATCACTGGTAGGCTCCCTAAGTATTTGTCGGACCTTTCTCCTGTGCTCTGCCTCTTCCAAACTCTCAGCACTTGCAGCCCTTTTCCTCCCAGCTGCAGTCATTCTGCCCAAACCTCCCTCTTCCAGTGACATGTCCAACACAGAATCCTTTTCCGAGTTACTACCTGTAGCAACTACAGGCTCAGTTTGCTCAACTACAACAGAATTACTTTTGAACCCTTTATGAAGCGCTTTAAGCAACCCGGAAGTAAATGGCTAAATAAACAAATTATGTACGCATGTGCAAGTATTCCAAAAACCAGTAAATAAAGACATATCTGAAACATGGAACACTTCTTTTCCCGGGTATTTCAGAGAAGGGATGCTCAACCCGCGACAACGATAATTTGCTCATATTGCGGAAAAGGTGGTGATGAGAAAGAAATGCCACCAAAGCCGAGATCTCTTGGGATGATTGATGAACGCTTTTAGAAAGAGTCTCGCGATGGCAGATTTGAGAAATATCTCAGAAGCAGCCGAACTCATTCGTGTCTCTCTCGGAACAGATGCTGTGGAGACGTCCCACCCATGGCCATGCTGTATTTCACCATTCAAGGTCTTCCTAGAAAGCCGGGCTGCATCTGTATCTTCCCCCGATGTTGATTTCCGCACTCGGAAATCCATATCGCCCGCTTTCCCCCCGCCTTCCCGCCACCAAACACTTCCTAAACTCATATTAGAAAGCCGTGGAGGACGTCAGAGGTGGTTGCAGTCCACAAATCATCGGCTGACTGAAGTTTTTTGGCAGCAGCCAAGAGAGAAGGGGGACGGGGGGAAAAAAATTAGAAAAATTTCAATTTCAGGACCATTATTATTTTCATTAATCATCGGAGAAGTTGTCACCCCTGTCCTTTTTCTTTAGAGAGAGATCTATTATACGGTCCATTTAGCCCAAGCCATATTACCTCATATGTTTTCTTGGCTGACCAAATAAGACTTAAGAGATAAAACAATTTACTGTTCATTATGATCCATGTCAGTGGAACCAATCTATTAACCTACATTAACTGGATATGTGACAATAGCTCACATACATGCGTCCCCCATTTAAACAAAAAGAGAGGGAGGACGGAGGAGAGAAAAAAGAAGGGAAAGAGAGAGCGAAAGAGAGAAGGGACTCGGAGGCCATAAAGTGTGGCTGACGTATAATTTGCCAAGCGGTACAGCTTCATTTTCCGGTGGCCATAGCTGTGGCCTCAGCAGCTTCATGGAGCTCCTGACCTGTGAAGAATTCTAACAAATTGGCTGTATTGTGAAGCCAAAAGGTGCTATCAATGAAGGAACGGTTGGCTGGCCCTAAAGTATGATGGGAAATCGCAGGCTGGAATAAAGAGCCGCGGTTTTATGAAGTTAACCCCTTGGAGGTTAAATCCAAGCAGGGAGCCTGGGAGCAGGCCGAGGAGTGCCCTTCGGGTGCCTTAATCGCTGGAGGAGAATTTATTCAGGTGCCTTCCCTGAACCCAGAGAGAAAGCTCCTCTGCCAAGGTGGAGGGGGAGACGAGAAAGACATTATCCGGCTTCTGCCGAGGGGGATGCTGCTTCTCCCCGCTGGGCCAAAGGGCAAGCTATTACTCTCCTCGATTTCGCTTCCCATGCTTGATAGATCATAAGTATCTCAAGGCAGGGAAGGCAACCCATAGGTGGTCTCCTTGATGGTCCCTTGCGCTGCAAAAGTAACTTTTGAGTAAACAGTCGATAACCAGAGAGGGAGAGGGGAGCGTATTATCTGCTGCGGGGAGTTCAAGCATTCGGCTTGCAAGCACCAATTAAGGACTCACACAGAGATGGCGGCGTAAATGTGTATGGATCGGAGGATGGGAGCAAATGGCGGCCGTCTTAGGCCTGCTTTGGTATGTCTCCCCCCAGGAAGAGCCCCACTGTATCGTGAAATAGCTCCTGCTTTTGAGCACTGGCATGAAAAACAGTATCATAAAAGGAAATCGCCAATTAGAGAGACGTTCAGGTGTTCTGCAAGTGATGGGTACTCAGTCCAAGAATGGGCTTGGCTGACTTACCAGCCGGGCTAGTTGCGGGGTTGCCCTCGTGCCATCTTGGGCCAGGGAGAAGGGGCTTCTTCTCCCCAGAAACCCCTGGGATGGCTTTCCTGCTACCAAAGTCGGCCGGCCAATGATGGGGCTGGCCCTACCTCACCCCCTCCTTGTAGCTGGCCAGCCTGTACTTCCGCCCAGGCAGCTTATTTAGGCCGCCCAGGACCGCCCAGTCTGCACGCGGGGGCCAGTCCTGTTTTTCCTCCCACCCTCTCTACTGTTTGCATTGCTTGTTGGTGCACATTTTGTTTACTTACTTCAATTTTGCATTGTTCATGATTATGCGTTATTATGTTCTTTGTCACAACTCCGGGTTTGGCGTGTGGCATGGCCCCTGGATCAGGCCGGCTTATTGCCCCTTGGTTGTAAGGGGGGATAACGCCCAGGCCTGGATCATGGCCTTTTGGCGCCCTAGGCCAAAGACTCTGCCCTCGCCCCCGGCTCCGCCCTGCCCCCGGCTCCACCCCCGCCTCTGCCCCACCCCTCCCCGCCTCTGCCCCGCCTCCTCACCGACACGAGGAGGAGGAATGAAAGGGCGGGGCCTTCCTACGGCTCCTCCCTCTCTCCTAAAGCCACCAAAATTAATTTCTAGGGGGGCACTGTGTAATTTTTTCTCTGGAAAGGGGGCGGTAGACCAAAAAGGTTTGGGAACCACTGTGTTAGCCAAACAGCTCTGGTTCTTCATCACAAGAATCCATGCAATGTTGCCATGGCATGCCAAGTAGAATCACACCACCAATAGTTGTACAATGCACAAAGTCCATACTTCTGCATGGATGAATCCAATGTCAGCCTGCTTCCATCTATTACTTCAGTGTTTCCCAACCAGTGTGCTGTGGCACACTAGTGTGCCGTAAGCAATCATCAGGTGTGCCGTGGGAAATTGGAATCCCAGAAACTGTAACTCCCAAATGTCAAGGTCTATTTTCCCCAAACTTCATCTGTGTTCACATTTGGGAATATTGAGTATGCATGCCAAGTTTGGTCCTGATCCAACATTGTTTCAGTCCACAGTGCTCTCTAGATATAGGTGAACTACAACTCCCAAACCCAAGGTCAATGTCCACCAAACTCTTTTAGTATTTTCTCTTAGTTATGGGAGTTCTGTGTGGGAAGTTTGTGTCTTTCTGCCATTCCTGCCAGGATATCTATGTTGTGTTCACCGAAACAGGCCCAGGTTTCACACTGAGTGTATAAATACATTTTAAAACCTATTAACTATATGTATTCCTGTGTTAGAGTGTCATTTTGTGTCATTTTGGTTGGTGGTGTGCCCCAGGATTTTGTAAATGTAAAAAATGTGCCGCGGCTGAAAAAAGGTTGGGGAACACTGTATTACTTCAACACTTTTTATAGTAACTCTTAAAAATACACCAGGATTATTTTTATTTTAGTGCAAATAGAAAGTTGAGGGTGAATGGGACATTGGTTGTTTACTCAACATCATGGGCATCTTCCAGTTTGTATTTTGGCTTCTACAGAATAGCATTTCTTTTTTTGTGTGGTGACATTGATTGAAGCCTGACAGGAAGAGGATGAGGAGGAAAGGAAAGGAACTGGGTTGCATTGGATTCATTTATGGCTTTATTACTGGGTGAGAGTGCCTGGAAATTTGCACTGGCATTTATAGGAGCATTCCACCCCTTCTGCTGAAGCAAACACCAATAAACCCCACCGCAATGACGGAAATGTTGGTAATGTCTGACTAATCACTAGAATTGGCGCTTGGCATGCCAGACTAAGAGGATATGTCACAGTTCTGTTTCTAATGGCAGGAGAAGATTGGAGGAAGGACGCTGTCCTCAGGAGCAATAAAAATCACAAGCGGATGCAAATGGTCAAAGATCTGGAAACCATGAATCCCTATGAGGAGTGGCTTAGCCTGGAAAAGAGAAGTCTAAGAGGGGTTATGACAGCCAGGTTTAAATAGATGGAAGATGAAACCAGCTTATTTTCTGCTGCTCCAGAGACAAGCACATGATGAAGCAATGGCTTCAAGTGGCAGAAACAGGCAGAGCTGGGACAATGGGTGGGGTGGGGTGGGGTGGTCTCGGAAAGGGTCTCCCTTGGCTGTGGGGTCCCCCAAGGGGCTATCCTCTATCCTCTGTTATTTAACATCTATATGCGTCCACTGACCCAACTGGTGCATAGTTTTGGTCTGGAGTGTCATCAGTACGCTGATGACACCCAGCTGGTGCTGAGGATGGAAGGTCGGCCAGGCTCTGTACCCGATTATTTCCATCGGTGCCTTGAAGCCATGACTGGGTGGCTACGGGCCAGCAGGTTGAAGTTGAACTCGTTGAAGCCGGAGATCTTGTGGCTGGGTAGTCCTCGGGGGCGCTCCAGCTCCAGTCATGGATGCCGAGGCAGTTAGACCGTCAGTCCTGGTTAAAAGCCTGGGGGTCCAATTGGACCCTCTGCTGACGATGGAGGCTCAGGTCTCCGCCGTGAGCAGAGCGGCATTTTTCCATCTGCGCCAGGCAAGGCGGCTAGCGCCCTACCTCTCTGATAGCGACCTAGCCATGGTAATTCAAGCCACGGTCATCTTGAGACGAGACTACTGTAACGCCCTTTATATTGGCCTTCCTTTGTCAGTGATCCGGAAACTCAAGCTAGTGCAAAACGCTGCGGCTCGACTGCTGGCTGGAGTGCTGCTGATGTGTCACATCACCGCAGTCCTACAGCGGTTCCATCGAGTACCGGATTGCCTTCAAGGTGTTGGTGCTAACTTTTAAGGCCTTGTATGGTCTGGGGCCAGTGTACCTGAAGGACCGCCTTTCCCCGCACATCCCACAGAGATCACTATGGTCCATGGACCAAAATTTGTTGGAAGTACCGTTGGTTAGGACTTGTCGCCTGTCATCCACTACTTTTTCTGTAGTAGTGCCTAATCTTTCGAATGCTTTGCCGGAGGAGGTCTGAGCAATAACCGATCTACAGGCCTTTTGGAGGGCTTGTAAGACCAACCTCTTCCGACAAGCATTCAACTGTTAGAGGCTGCTAATTCCATATCTGTCTTAATCTGTTCTTATTGTGTTTTAAAATTACTGTTTGACTATGTTGTTCTATGTATGTGAACCACCCTAAGCCTTTCAGGAAGGGTGGTATATAAATCGAAATAATAAATAAATAAATAATAAATAAATTTCATCTAAACATTAGGAAGAACAGTAAGAGCTAATCAACAATGGAATTTGCACATTCAAGTAGTATCTCCTTCTCTGGAGATGTGGAAATGAGACCTGCCATCCCTCAGGAGTGTTCTGATTGTGAATGTCTACGTTCCAGAATGGGGTTGACCTGGATGGGGTTTGTAGACTCCCACCTCTATGATTACCTGCCATAGCCACTAAGAAGTAGATGCACATGACGCAGTTATAGATCCCAGATATGCCTTCAGAGTGATTGCTCTGAAGACAAACATATTTAGTGAAGTAGTAACTCAGGTAACGAGGCCCAGAATGGCTTCTAGATCCTACACTGAGAAGACAGTGAACCCCCTGCCCAACTTCGATGGTGCCCCCCTTCATCCATCTTCCACTGTTAAGAGCTTGGGTGTCGTCCTGGATTCACAGTTGACTATGGAGGCCCAGATCGCTAATGTTAGTAAGCAGGCCTTTTTCCATCTCCGGCAGGCGAGACAGCTGGCACCTTACCTCTCAGAGGAAGCCCTGGCTACAATCATCCATGCGACGGTTACATCTAGACTGGGTTATTGTAATGCCTTGTGTGTTGGCCTTCCCCTGTCGACTACTCGGAGGATTCACATTATTCAGAATGTGGCTGCCAGGCTACTTGCAAAAACACCTTTGAGATGCCACATAATTCCAACTCTGTGACACTTGCACTGGCTTCCAACGGAATTCAGGGCCCTGTTTAAGTTGTTGGTTCTGACCTTTAAGGTGCTTTATGGTCAGGGGCCGGCATATCTCAGAGACCGCCTCTCCCCTCTTCGCCGCCAGTGGTCGCCACGACCCCTCCAACTCAACTTACTGCATGTTCCAGGCCCCAGGGAAGTACGTCTCGAGAGCACAAGACGTAGGACCTTCTCCATCTCTGCCCCTGTCTTGTGGGACTCCTTGCCTCCCCACTTGAGGGTCAGGGGCTAGCATATCTCAGAGACCACCTCTCCCCTCTTTGCCGCCAGTGGTCGCCACGACCCCTCCAACTAAACTTATTGTATGTTCCAGGCCCCAGGGAAGTACGCCCCGAGAGCACAAGACGCAGGGCCGTCTCCACCTCTGCCCCTGTCTTGTGGGACTCCTTGCCTCCCCACTTGAGGGCCATGCGTGACCTGCGACCCTTTGCTCAGGCACACAAGACCTGGCTTTTTAGCAGAGCTTTTAATGTCTAATGCAGTTTATTTGGTATTGTGTATTTTAATGCAATTGTTTTATGTAAATCGCCTGGAACATTTTAATGGAGGGCGATTAACAAGTGAGAAACTGATGATGATGATGATGATGATGATGATGATGATGATATTGGGATATGGGGGACGCACAATTTTGCCTTATCTGTCAATTTTTAAAATAGTTTTTATTAAATTTTCCAATATTAAAATTACATAATTGACATGGCATACAACATATCAACATATCTCTCTGGCATTACTTCGCAAACGAAGATACTTAGGAAGGACTCATCCCACGCTTTCTACAACCGCGATGATGACTAAGGAGGTTGGATGTGCCCTTCGAGCCTGTGCAATGGATTTTTCTGGTGGAGCCCAGCATGCACAGAACTGGCCTCACCCTTTAAACCAAAGGTTCGTCTGCTGGGGCCTAGCAAGCTTAGGACGGTGGCAGCGAGGTCCTCAGGTCATAGGTATGATTTGAGTTTCCTTCTCTAGATGGTTGACCTTACAGGTTTAGACGAGCACCATCTGCCCGGGTTTGAAATTAGAGGTTTCCTTCTCTTAGGATGATTGCCAAAAGGCTAGAGAGCCCATCCTGCCCATTGACGCTCTTTGTCAGACCCTTTAGTTGTGACCTGTCTGGCATGGGAGGCCCTACCGGTAACTATTATGCTACCGCCAGCCAGGGGCGGACTAAGGTAATTTTAAATGGTAAGCGAACATTATTTTGGCACCCCCAAAAAACATTATTTTGCCCCCCTCCATGTGTGACAACCCCTTGTTGACCGGCCTCAGACTGGACAATCTTTCGCAATCCAAACTGCTAACCCTAAATGCAAGGAGGCCTCGAAGTTACCTCAGCAACTTCTGTCTTATGGCAGGGTAGACTATCTCCCCCACTAACCATTGAATTGCAGAGACTTTAAATTTCTCAGTAACCACTTGACCACACTGCCACCATTTGTCTGTCTGACCACTGACCTTGAGGGCCACCACCAATAAAAGAACTAACAGAGGTGTTTTTCTTTTAAGATGTAAATAATTTATTATGACACAAATGGGTACAAATCTTGATTGGTTTTATACTTCCTCAGAGGCACAAACTTATTCTGTTACACAAAACACAATGGGGTTATACTATAGGGTTCCCACTAACCCTCTATAAACCCCTGGACTCTTCCGTCTTTAACTAGGGTCTCTACACCCATAAAACTGGACTGCTCTCTTGCAGACCTTAAGACCAACTAAAGACTGAACTGTTCTCTTACAGTCCCAGCCTTCCAACAAAAACTAAAACAAAACAAACTCCTCCCCCCTCTCATGGCAGTTGGCTTCCAACCGCTCTTCACCAACTGTAAAATTCATACCTTGAACATTCTAAAAGGCTCTGGCCCTGGTTGCTATGGCGACAGCTCTTCAGAGCTTCTGCCAAGCCTCCCTTCTGGCTCACCCACAGCAACAATTCATAGAATATTCCTTTGAACTACACAAAACAACATACATTTAACATATGTTATACAACATTTACACACAAATAATCGACATCATTACACACCTTCCTTCCTCCTGGAACATTATTTTGCCGCCCCCCCATGTAAAACAAATTTACAATTATAATATCACAATACCATTAGTAGTATTATATTGTATCAATGTATATACAATATATTATACCATACTCATACTATATTATATCATAATTGTATTATACTACATTACAATATAATTATATTATAATATATTGACATGATAATATAATGTAACATTCTATTATATTATTATAATAAAATAATAAAATTATTTATTTAAATAAAATTATCCTCTACTAAATATTTTCATTACTCCTATAAAACTCAAATAACCCAAAATAAAGTAAAATAAAATATTATATATTACTATTTTGTACAATACCACTATACTGCAATATTGTTTGTAATATTACATGTAATATAAAATATATCATTATTCTATTGTTATATTGTATTTTTATTATATTGTATGATAATATTAAGCAGAACTGTATAATAATCAACAAGAAATGCAATGTAAATGCATCAAAATCAGAATATATTACCTATCACCTGTCTCATAATTCACAGGAGTCTCCCATAAGTCCAAAATTAGGATCCCAATGTAAATGTAAATAGAAAAACAGCCAAAATGTTCAAATGAGGTTGAATACAGGCAGCGCGGCCTGGGCAAACTTGGGCCCTCCCTCCCTCTAGGTGTTTTGGACTCCAACTCCCACAACTCCTCATAGCCTCAGGCCCCTCAGGTCTAGACAGAAATAGAGCCCAAGAAAGGAAGGAGGGAGAGAAGAGGTCACAGAGGAGGAGGAGGAGGAAAGCCCTTCATTCATTCCTTCACTTACACTTCCTTCACTGATTCTTTTCTCTTTCCCTGCAAACGCGCGCGCGCGGCGGAGACAAAGGGAGAGGGGAAGCACTCCCTGCCTGCCCGATAGGGAGTGCTTTGCTTACAGGCTTCTGCGCAAGGGAGCTACTGGGCATGCGCGGAGGTTTTCGCGCATGTGCAGTTGCTCCTGCACTCAACTTCAGCTTTGGAGCAACTGCGCCTGTGCGAAAACCTCCGCGCATGCACAGAAGTGGTGTCGGAGCGCACAAGGCCGGGGCCCAAAAGCAGGCTGCTGTGGCGCTGCCTGAGGAACATCTGCAGGGCCAGGATGACGCCCCATGCGGCCAGGATGGCGCCCCCTTCCCAGATGGCGTCCTATGCGGTTGCTTACTTCGCCTAATTGTAGGAACACCCCTGCCGCCAGCATAGCTCACAACTTCATTAGGGTACGCAAGCCTCTCCCCCACAACAAGGGGGCACCAATGGAGAATATCAACATATAATCAACTATCAAAAGTGTAGATTACCTATATAAAGGGAAAGGGGAATGGGACGAGAACAAGGAGGGTGTATAAGGGTAAGACAAGTGGTGCTTCAAAAAAACATTGGGAAGGTGAGGCATACTGAGTTATCTTGATACCATTCCCAGCTCGCTTATATTCCTGTGCCTGCTTTCTTTTCCATTTTACAATTCCTTTATATTCTTCATATTTCATAATTCATATTTCATATCTACTTCCTGTATCAAAAATACGAAATTAAAGTTTAAGAACTTCATTTATCGTAACTTTAAACCAACATTAAATTCAAATCTACAGTAACCTCGTATTTTATTCCAATCACTCTTTTCGTACCTTCCTTTTCCGTTATCTCTCAATTCCTCTGTCAAACAATCCATTTGTATCACTTCTATTATCCTTAATACCCATTCATCTTTTGTGGGGGTTCTATTTGATTTCCAATATTTGGCAAATAGTATCTTTGTGGCTGTAGTAGTAATTATAAATATTTTTTTATCCATTTTTGAGAGTTTGAGATCCGTTATCCCCAATAAGAACGAGCCTGGTTTCCTTTCCATTTTACATTTCAATATTTTTTCGATATCTTTATGTATCGCCTTCCAGTATTTTTTTGCCTTTGGGCATAACCACCATAAATGGAAGTATGTACCATTTTTTTTCCTTCACAGTTCCCAACATTTTGGTTGTGTATTCTTATAGAACGTTACTAGTCTCTCTGGTGTTAAATGCCATCTAAATAGACCTGTCACCGGAGGGGCCTGTGAACTGGTGGCTGGCGAAGGAGGAGAGACCGACGTCGGTCGATTTGGGGGCGACGGGGCAACCATGTGCCTTGCCGGAGCCTCTGGAGGCGGAAGGAAGGCCGGGCAACTTGGGGACGGAGAGGCCAGATTCCCTCGAGGTTTGGGAGAGGGATCTCGGCCCTCCAGTGGTGCCCTGAGCGCTAGGAGACTGGTGAGGACGCCACTGTCTCTCCCTTTTGGAGAAACAAGCCTTGAGAAAAATGGCGACTTACCTTGAAGTCGCTGGTGCAGAGACCACCAACCTGAAGGCGAATGTCACCGAGAAAGCCGAGAAAGCTTCCTCCCAGCAACCCATTGGTCACTCCCGACGTAGACGTGGCTGCAGAGCTAAGAGGAAGCAGAGGGGGCACCAGTCTCTGAGCGTCACATCCGGCAACAACCAGAGAGTTTTGAAGGGGAAGGACAGAGCGGCAGCCCCGGTAGCCCAGAATAGTAAGCGGGCTGGTTCACAGGCGCCGGAAGTTCAATTTGAGGTGTGCTGTTGCACACTGGCCGTGTAGAATGGCTATTTCTTGGACGTGACTTCTGTATGCCCAACGGGACACCGGGGTGCCTCAGCTGGAAAGGTCCCTTAGTTTTCCCCGATAATAAAGGTCCTTTGAGGCTTAAAATAAGTATAACAAAGTTCTTTATTTGGGCTTAACAAACTAGAAGGCTTGCTTCTTAACAAACTTGTGACTTTCTCAGTCTGCAGCAACAGGGCCGGCAAACTGGGCAAAGCTGGTCTTCTCTTTCGGGGAAAAACCTATGACCCTTCCCTTGGGCAATCTTTCTTTACCTTGCTGGCGTGAGGACCCTTCTTCCGACTCCAAGCTGCGTTATGGATAGCCAGACGTCCCGTACCATGCAAGGTTTCCTTCGATTAGCCAGGTTGTTGGGATTGCAGGTGATCCCTTCACAAAGGATTGTGAATCTGTTCTTTTACCCCAGCAAGGTGGGATCTGTTACAGCAGCAAAGCTGGATCTGTTACCCCAGCAAAGCTGTGATCTGTTACACCAGCAAGGCTGGATCTGTTACCCCAGCAAAGCGGTGGTCTGTAACCCCAGTAAAGCTGTCAGATTTAAAGCCTTTTCCAAGTTGGAAAGAACAGGCAGCCTTAAATCACGTCCTATGCTGTAGAGTAGCTGTTAAGACTGAGCAAAAAATCCTCTTTCCCTCCCAAATCCTAGGAATAGGGGCGGGTCTGCTACTTTAGATTGATTGGCAGCCCTCTGGGCCTGTAAATGCAAACTAAGAAAGTCACCTACAAGATACATGCAAACTTGCAGTGCAACAAATGAAAAACAGAGCCCTGTTGGCACTGCTGTGCCAGAACATGAGGAGACTACCGATGCAAACTCTAGCATCGGTGGTTTGGCCCTAGAGTCTGGGGGCCAAACAAAACAAAAACATTGCAACGGTATTCACTCCTTGGTTCACTCTTGATATGATAAATAAATATTAGAATACAATGAGAATACCTAAAGCATTCTGGAGAGTTTTGAAAAATGGTAGTCGACTCCTTATGAATGTGTTCATTTCATCTCGCTGTGATGCCAGGTTGGAATCCCTGCCTTGCGTTATGGTATTGATTTGTTGTAGCATTTATGTGCTGGGACAATAACACTCATTGATTGATGTTACCTTAAATGCAGTCTTCCAGCCCCTTATTTGTTGAGCCAGGGGTGTCGGGTGTGTAAAACCTTCCCATGATCCCTCTTCTTGCTGAATAACATTCCTTATTAACACACCATTCCCTTGTTTATGAATAAATAGACTCTCCACGTTTACTCCATAGCATGATGTCTTTGCCTTGAAGACGTCAGTGGAGAGATGCGTCCGGAGTGAATTCACACATATTCTAAAGCAAAAGACTGCAATCACTTTCTCACAGGTTATGGTTCTTCTGCATGGATGGACATGCATCTTCCTACAATGATGTGGCTGAAAAGGGGGGGAAACCGAGGCACAGACACTATGATGAGAAATCTATAGCAAACCCAGAATTTTTGGGACTCCTTTCTGAGGAAATGCGAATGTGACTGGAATAGTCAATGTTTTTATTGATTATTTTATAATATTTTGTACTAATATTGTATTGTTTAGCACAGGGCTGTCCAACTGCTGGCCCTGGGGCCGCATACGGCCCTCCAGCCACTTCCCTCCGGCCCCCTAAGCTTTTTAATAAAAAAATTGAAAAATAAAATAAATAAAATAAATAAATAAAAATACCTACTTCCGGGTTCGGAGCAAGTATCGCGAGAATACGCAGTCCACACGGGATTTCGCTGTCAACGTGTGATCACGCTGGCGGTGGCAGCGAAATCCGTGTAGATTGCGTATTCTCGCGATACTCTTCGGCTACTCTACTAATGGATCGCTGAGGCCCACAGACGCGATTAGGACCTTCTTCGACTCAGTCGGTCGTTGCCTCTCTCGTCGTCCGGGTACTCCTGGATCCTGCACGTTTGGAAAAGGTAGGCCGAAGCAGGGGCTCCTCATTCCCTCCCCCATCTCCCCTCATGTATTAAATATAAAATTAAATATATTTAAAGATGAAATAAGGGAGATGGGATACATTAAAATAAGGGGAGAGGAGGATGGTATTAAATATATTTAATATTAATTTAAAATAAGGGGAGAGGGGAGGATGGAATTAAATATATTTAATATTAAATAAAAATAAGGGGAGAGGGGAGGATGGAATTAAATATATTTAATATTAAATTAAAATAATTTAATATCTTATCCCTGCATTTTATCTCAGTAAAAGATTATATTTGACTGTATGGATGCCCCTTTTGAATGCCCACCCTGCATTTTATCTCAGTAAAAGATTATATTTCACTGTATGCATGCAGGTGCGGGGGCAGGGCGGGGGCGGAGCCGGGGAGAGGGCGGAGGCGGGGGTGGAGAGGGGGCGGAGCCAGGGCAGGGCGGAGCCGGGGGCAGGGGCAGACCCTACGGCCCCCCAGGTCATCAGTGACCAGATTCAGGCCCCTGGGCCAGTAGAAGTTGGACAGCCCTGGTTTAGCATCACTGATGCATTGTGAAGCCACCCTAAGTCCCCCTGTGGGAGAAGGGCGAGGTAGAAATAAAGTAAATAATAATAATAATAATAATAATAAATGTCAAAATGCTTATTTATGTACTTTAAAGCAAAATTAACCCATTTGGTCCTGAAGGCAACAATACAATGCCACATAAACAGACGTACAAATAACCCAGGCCACGGTCATCTCAAGACTTGACTACTGTAATGCTCTTTACATTGGCCTACCCTTGACCGTCATCCGGAAACTTAAGCTAGTGCAGAATGCTGCTGCCCAGCTGCTCGCAGGGGAACCTGCAAGTTGCCGTATAACACCAATACTGCAGGAGCTCGACTGGCTGCCAATTGAACACCGAATCACCTTCAAGGTATTAGTTCTTACTTTCAAGGCATTGTAAGGTCTGGGGCCAGTGTACCTACAGGATCACCTGATTGCATATACCGCCCCTTCCCCCCCTGAGATTATTACGTTCAGAAGACCAGAATCTTCTAGACATCCCCAGTGTGAAGTCTTTCCACCTGACTTCGACTAGGTGCAGGGCATTCTCCATCAACGCCCCGGTACTGTGGAATGCTCTGCCACCGGAGACGCAGGCCCGGCAAAATCTGGTCACCTTCCGCAGAGCTTGCAAGACACACTTGTTCAGGCAGGCTTTTGAATGCCTGTGATTTTTACTCTGTGTTTTTATCTGTGTTTTTATTTACTACCCGAAGGGGACTCAGAGCGGATTACAGGTACACATACTTAGCAGACAATCCCTGCCGTTTCCACATACACACATATAGACGAACAGAGGCAAACTCTGGCCACCAGGGGGAGCTGACGCACTCCTCATCTCTCAGCGTTCCCAGCGTCCCTTGTTGTTCCTTCCGCTTTCCTCAGCATTCCTGGAGTTCTTTAATGGCCTCATAATTCAGTCAAAATTTGCCTCCCCACTTAATGTGGTACCTTTATCTTCTACTTGGCAGATGCAACTGTCTTTCGGGCTGCAAAGGTCGACAGCAGGCTACACTTAAAGGTCGAGCACCCACCTCGACCCGGGCAGGCCTCAAACTCATGACCTACCAGTCAGAGAGATCTTATGCAGCTGACACTTAGCCAGCTGTGCCACATTCCCTATACGGTTCTGGCCCAGCTTACTTGTCAGAACGCATCTGCCGCTACGTCCCATCTCGTACTTTAAGATCATCCGGGGAGGCCCTGCTCTCGCTCCCGCCGGCTTCCCAAGTGCGGCTGGTGGGGACAAGGAAGAGGGCCTTCTCGGTGGTGGCTCCCCGTCTGTGGAATGCGCTCCCTAGCGACATACGATCAATTCCATCCCTCCTGACATTTAGGAAAAACGTGAAAGCCTGGATGTGGGACCAGGCATTCGCATAGTAGCACAGGACAGCGCTTTAGTCGTTCAATGGAAAGTTGATGAATAGGGCTCAATGCTTTTATGGACGCAATGCTGTTTTTAACATAGGTGAATGCATAGGATGTGTGAATATAATTGTATTTTAATGTATTTTAGTGTCAAATGCTGGAGGGTTTTATAATGTGTTTTTATACTGCGATTGTGATGTCGGCATCAAATTGTGCCTTTTGGAAGCCGCTCGGGGGTTGAGAAGAGCGGGGTAAAATGCCGTAAATAAATAAATAAATAAATAAATAAATAAATAAATAAATTCCCGGTGCTATTCCCGGTGCTAGCTAATAAATAAATAAATAAATAAATAAATAAATAAATTCCCGGTGCTATTCCCGGTGCTAGCTAATAAATAAATAAATAAATAAATAAATAAATAATATTGTATGTGTGTAAAATTTAGTATAAGGTCATTTTACACTATTTGTAAAATAATTTGTGTTTCTATAAACTGAACCATCAGAAAGCCAAGGTGTCACCATCTCAGGCATCCATGTCCATATTTCGGATTATAAGGAATGCTAGCCTCCTGTATTATTTCTATGCATTCAAATCAATCAGAAAACAAGAGTGTGTGATATGATAACAGATTATGTAGAACCGAACCAGATTGAAATTACATAGACGAAGAGGTCTATCGTTACCCAGGACCAGTGAACTTTCTTCTTCTGTATTTAAAATTGATGGCATTGTAAATTATTCTGAGCAACCAGGCATGTAGCCAGGGGGGCTAAGGGGGCTTCAGCCCCCCCCCCCCGAAGTTCTCAGGGTGGTCCGCGAAAAGGCCTTACTGGTACATTATTTAAACTGTTATGTTTATTCATATCATGATCTGATCACCATGCTCATTATATCCCACATTAATGGGGTTATTGGGATAACAATACAAAAGGTTTGCTAGGGTAGACCCTCTTCCACCCAGTCTCAGCCCCCCTGAACCAAACTCAGCCCCCCCCCCAACCAAACTCCTGGCTACGGCCCTGTGAGCAACTTAGCAATATATAAGGAGAAGGAGTAGTGAATAGGAGCAAGGCAAGAATGCCTGACATGCTCTTTGCCTTCTTATCTCTATGGAAATCAGGTCAGGAACTGGAGGGAGCGACCATGTGGTCAAATAACTCTCTTGTCCCCTTCAACTCTTATCTGGACACCAAAGAGTCCTTAGACAGGACATAGTAAATATGCCTGTTAATATGATTCATTGGCTCCAACATCCATGGGTGGCCTCTGATATAAGTCACCCTAGTCTACAGTTGTTAGGAATGCATCTTGTCTTTCCCACTTCCTCCACATTTTCTTTGCCCTTACTATTTTTGTTGCCTAGGATTACAGAGAAATCGCTCGCTAGGTGGTCTCGATCTCTTGGCGCTGCCCTGAAGAATGGCTTGAAAGTCCCTCCTGGCGACATGTTTGCATTGCAAGAAATAATTTTAGCCGCCTACCGATGTGTGGCAACCCCAAATCCCAAAGATTTCCCCATTGTACATAAATGTCCATTGAGCATCCTATATAGCAGGGCTGTCCAACTTCTACCAGCCCAAGGGCCGGAATTCCGGTGACTGATCAGGTGGCGGGCCGGGCAGCAGTGGGGGGCATGGTTGCTCGCAGGGGGCATGGCCGATCGCGGGGATCGATTTCTCCCGGATCTGCCGCCCTGGCTGACGCTGTAGGAGGGAGGGCGGCTAAGGACGGCTCCCTTGGCCCCTCCTCCCTCCTACAGCGTCAGCCAGGGCGGCAGAAGCGGCAATTTCTCCCGGTTCTGCCGCCCTGGCTGACGTTGTAGGAGGGAGGGCGAAGCAAGGACGGGCCCCTTGCTTCTCCCTCCTACAGCGTCAGCCAGGGCGGCAGAAGCGGCGATTTCTCCCGGTTCTGCCGCCCTGGCTGACGTTGTAGGAGGGAGGGCGAAGCTAAGGACGGCTCCCCTTGGCCCCTCCCTCCTACAGCGTCAGCCAGGGCGGCAGAAGCGGCGATTTCTCCCGGTTCTGCCGCCCTGGCTGACGCTGTAGGAGGGAGGGCAAAGCTAAGGAGGGCTCCCCTTGGCCCCTCCCTCCCTCCTACAGCGTCAGCCAGGGTGGCAGAAGCGGCAATTTCTCCCGGTTCTGCCGCCCTGGCTGACAGTGTAGGAGGAGGGCGGGCTACGGACGGCTCCCTGGCCCCTCCCTCCTCCTACAGCGTCAGCCAGGGGGCAGAAGCGGCAATTTCTCCCGGTTCTGCCGCCCTGGCTGACACTGTAGGAGGGAGGGCGAAGCTAAGGACAGCTCCCTTAGCCCTCCCTCCTCCCCTCCTACAGCGCCAGCCAGGGTGGCAGAAGCGCGATTTCTCCCGGTTCTGCCGCCCCTGGCTGACATTGTAGGAGGGAGGGCGAAGCCAAGGACGACTCCCTTGGACCCCCTCCCTCCTACAGCGTCAGCCAGGGTGGCAGAAGCGGCGATTTTCTCCCGGTTCTGCCACCCTGGCTGACATTGTAGGAGGGAGGGCGGCTAAGGACGGCTCCCTTGGCCCCTCCCTCCTCCTACAGCATCAGCCAGGGCGGCAGAAGGCAATTTTCTCCCAGTTCTGCCGCCCTGGCTGACGTTGCAGGAGGGAGGCTTGGGCCAAGGACGGCTCCCTTGGCCCCTCCCTCCCTCCTACAGTGTCAGCCAGGGCGGCAGAAGCGGCGATTTCTCCCAGTTCCGCCGCTCTGGCTGACATTGTAGGAGGGAGGGCGAAGCTAAGGACGGCTCCCCTTGGCCCCTCCCTCCCTCCGACAGCGTCAGCCAGGGTGGCAGACGCGTAGATTTCTCCCGGTTCTGCCGCTCTGGCTGACGTTGTAGGAGGGAGGGCAAAGCTAAGGACGGCTCCCCTTGGCCCCTCCCTCAGTGTCAGGGCGGCAGAAGCGACGCGCGCATGTACACTTTTGGGGGGGGATTTTTTGGGGAAATTTTTTTAAAAAAATTTGGGATTTATTTTTATTTTTATTGCAGGAGGGTAGGGGGGCCGGATCCAAGGGGCTGGTGGACAGCCCTGCTATATAGACCAAGGGTCCCCAATCTAAGGCCTATGGGCCAGTTGCAGCCCTCCAAAGCCATTTACCAGGCACCCATCCTAAACTTTCGACTTGAAGCCTGAAGAAGAGATGGCTGAGTGGTGACTGTTGCATGGATTACAGTGGCCAATGCTTCTGCCAAAAGGTAGGGTGCCAATTTCCTAGCCTGGCGAAGATGAAAAAAGGCCTGTTTTCTTATGGCAGTGATCTGGGCCTCCATCGTCATCGATGAATCTAACACGACTCCTAGGCTTTTTACAGTGGCCGACGGAACCAAGGCTTCGCCATCGAAATCAGGTAGAGACTGGATTAATTCTGGATTAATTCTGGTGGCTGACCAGGCCAAAGAATCTCAGTTTTTGCTGGATTCACTTTCAATCTGCTCACTCGCAACCAATTCATCACTGCTACCAAACACAATTTAAAGTTCTCAGGAATCGCAGTTGTCCCAGGTTCGAGACGCAAGAGTAGCTGTGTATTGTCTGCATACTAGTAGCACTCAATACCAAAACTCTGCACCAGTCCAGCAAGTGGATGAACGTAGATGTTGGACGGTCCCGGAGAAACGAATTGAACCATTTAAGGGCTGGACCTTGTACACCAGACATGGCCAGATGATGAATCAACAAATCATGGCCTGTGCCCGGCCCAATGCACATGGCACGCACCAAGGCCCAGAGCGCCGGCCCCACACAACGCCCGGTGATGTGCAGGGTGCACTTGCCCGCCAGCAAGAGGAGCATGTGCATTGCAAAACACACCACACCAGATTGTGAAGTGGGCCATTGGGCCCCTGTGTGCCAGGTGTGGTCCTGATCCGTCATTGCTGTGGGCCACAGTGACTGACTGCCTGAGGCCTTTCCTTTTCCCTTTGTGTCCCTTTAGAATGTTAGAAGCTAGCAGCTGGCCAATCAGAGCCGGTTTTGCAAATTCTCCCTCTGTGGCAGCCAATCATGTTGTTTGTATGAAGAGATTTGGAATCTTGGTTGCTGGCCAATCAGAGTCCTTTATGTAAATACTCCCTCAGTGACAACCAATCCCCTCTGTCTGGTGCCTTAGAATGTCGGAGTTCTGAGGTTGGCCAATCAGTGTCCGTTATGCAAATAATCCCACAGTGGGAACCAATCGAAACGCTGGCACATATTCCTCCCTCCACACCACCGCACCGCCGCCTGCAAACACTGAAGATAGATAGATAGATAGATAGATAGATAGGAAGATAGATAGATAGATAGATGGAAAACAGCAACAACAATCCCAATTCACCAGTATGAGACTCTCTCATCAATCAATCAATTCATTCCTCAGGAACTCTAAGATCAGACTTGAACCAGGTCAATCATAGCTGGAAATGAATGAGAATGAGACGAAATCTCCCTGCACCTTCTTACGTGTTCACTAGGCATGAGAAAAAAGTTATGAAAATGAAATGATTCGTAAGAAATTCGTAAGAAATGCTACTTTTGAGTATTTCCGCACCTGGAACGCCAACCAGGAAGTGGACTTTCTTTTTCGAACTTCAGGGGCCAGGATTTTCTTAAGTGTTGTTATTAGGTCGTAGGGGGGGGGGGGGCACCCTCCTTCTCTCTCACCACCCTCCCGCCTCCCTTGCCAATAAGTATTATGGCAAGGCAAGCCCTAAACTCGCTCCTTCTTTCCGGCTGGAAGCCCGGAAAAATGTAAACAGAGAGGATTACTCAGAAGCCTGCAAAGGAGGGCACTTTGGATGAAGGGCCCTCCTTTGTGGATTTACTTCGAGTAAACCTCTGTTTACATTTTTCCAGGCTTCCCTGCCTCCTGCCTGCCAGGATCTAAAGCATCAAAGAGTATTGGGGTGAGAAACCAACCTAATGTATAATAGAATGAATGCTACTGTAAGTGCCTAATATTATAAGTAATCCAACTGGTCATACCTACATTCCATGCACATGCAATAATACAGCAGTAATAACAATAACAAGAGGTAAAATTCAAACCGAAGTATTCTGACTGGTCCCTGCCTCATGCGGTGCAAACGGGCTCTTCTCTGTGAGCCCATTCAGTGTGATTTATTCAGTTTTTTTGGCCTACAACTCCCAGAAATCCCAGCCAATTTACCAGCTGTTAGGATTTCTGGGAGTTGTAGGCCAAAACCATCTGAATGCGCATGCGCTGGCATACGAACTACTAACAAATTTCGTTAGTAATTGTTACATTTTAGAAATGTTTGGAATTTTTTTGTAAGTCTTTCTTTTACTAATCAAAAAATCCCCCTTGATTTTAGAATCGCCATTTTTGGGTTCGAAACCATGCCTAGTGTTCACCTACTTCACTTTTGATAAAACTAGAAGCAATCATATGAAATGTTGGAGGTGCTCCGAAGGATAACAAAAGACTAAAACTAGCAACCATTGATTTGGGGAGAAGGTCTGCAGGTCACTACAGAGAACCATTTCTGAAAATGGGATTAAAGCAGCCGCAGAGAAGACTTTGATCATCCTTTTCTTCTTTTCCTTCCTCCTTCTGCCCCCTCAACACATACCCCAACCCCCAATTCACTCTTTCAATCTCAAAAGACTGAGAGAGATAATTATATCTTACAACAATTACACTGGCTATGAAGCAAAATTAGCACGGTCCTTTCTAATTTAAATGTGTTGAAATTGCCTGAGCATGACAGTAGAAAATTGCGAGGTTTATGATACAGGCTTTGGTTAAAGGGACTCACCGACTGTCTGTTTTTGAGAGGGATGAAGGCCTAAGTTACTTGGAAAAATAGCAGTTAGAGGCATGCTTCCTAGGATAAGGGATCATCAGACCTCAGGGAACTCCATCCAGATAATTTAGATGAGATGATTTTCCATAGAAACCTAAGGCAAAAGAGAGACGACAGTTTCTATAGAACTTCCACAGTGAGTTTGACATTGTATTCTGCTATCATGAAAATAACATAAAACATAGAATCATAAAGTTGGAAGAGTCCACAAGGACTATCCAGTCCAACCCCTGCTATGTATTGTCCAACAGACCTCACAACCTCTGAGGATGCCTGACATAGATGCAGGCGAAACGTCAGGAGAGAAAGCTTCTAGAACAGGGCTGTCCAACAGGCGGCCCTGGGGCCATACACAGCCCCCGAGCCCCTTCCCTCCGGCCCCCTAACTTGTTTTAATAAAATACAAATTAAAAATAAAAAATAAAATAAAAAAATAAAAAAATACCTACTTCCGGGTTTAGGCAAGCATCGCGAGACTACGCCAGCCACAGACGGGATTTCAAGGGAGGTCGAAATCCCGTCTGTGGCTGCATAGTCTCGCAATAGCTGCCGAAATCTCGGGTCCCGTGGGATTTGCGGCCTGCCTGGGCGCACGCCTCCTCCCCCCTCGCGACTGCTTCCAGGCCAGCCCCCATTCCCCCAGAGAGAGGGAGGAGGGGAGTGAGGCAGGGAAAGCCCCTCCTGGTTCCGTCCTCTTCCTGTGGAGGGCCCTCGCTTCCTGCCCCGCGGATGGGGAGCCGCCGCCCGGCCTGAGCTTGGCCTCGGCTCCAGCGGGGCTCTTCAGGGACAGCGGCGTTGGCGCCCGGCCCTGTGGCGGCTCCTGCAGTATGGGGACGGAAGGGCCTGTCTCAAATCAATCAATCTAAAAACAGTGGGACGTTGGTTGAGGGGGAGGGGTCCCTCAGCGGCGGTTTCCTTGGCGACGCTTCCTTCCCTCCTTCGTCTTCGGCGCCGAGTATTTATGTCACAGCGGATAGGCAACAGAAATATAGAATGTTAATTCCTCATCGGCCCAGAAAACCTCCAGTCTCTGTTCGTGTGAATAATGAAACTCTCATACAATTCACAAGGTAAATATATATCTTTGTATTGAATTGTATTTAACAATAACTGGCAAAACATTGAAAAACAACAGCCATCATAGCTACCTCTCTAAACATCCTTTCCTCACAGATATTCCAAACCAACTGTCACCAACTGTCACTTTGTAACTGACAAATCCTCAAGAATCTGACACTTCGTGCCCCCTCCCCCTTGTTGTGCTGCTTTCCCCCGCGTGCAGGGCGCAACGTGGTTTCCTTGCGCCTGCCCCCGCGGCTTGTTTTCCCCTTCAGGAGGGAGGGAGCTCTTTGGGCCTCCTCCACCCGCCTCTGGGAAAGGAGGCCCCATCAAGCCCTGCGACGGCATTGAGGTGTTTGGGTTTTTTTGGTGTGTCCCAATTTGAGTGTGGACTCAAATAACTCAAAGGTATTAGGAAACATTCCCCCAAATCCACCAGTGTTCCCATTTGGGTATATTGAGTATTCATGCCAAGTTTGGTCCAGATCCATCATTATTTGAGTCCACAGTGCTCTCTCTGGATGGAGGTGAACTACAACTCCACAACTCAAGGTCAATTGTAAGTAATTGGAGCCGGAGGGGCGGAGCGGGGCGGAGGCGACCCTTCGACCCCCAGGTGATCAGTGACCAGAATTCCGGCCCTTGGGCCCGTAGAAGTTGGACAGCCCTGGATACTATACTTACTTGGACTCTGATATATGGACATTAGGACATTACTATTTCACTGATAAGAACCCACACGGGTAATGAATTTTTGTGATTTTATTTCATTGGTTGAATAATACATATTTACCCCCTTGGGTGTGTTTGTTTAGGTTCCTAGCAACTCTCCCTGTTTAGTTTGTTTGTAAAGAATCAATTAGGGCCAGCTAACACCTTCCAACAAAGGATTCTCAACAGAGCCTCACTCCACAGAGTTGGACACAAATAGACTTAATGTTGGGGAAAGCTTTACCTTTACTTTACCTATGAAATGACTTCTAAATAAGTGTATTATTTAGTCGCCATCCCCCCAAAAAGGAGAGAGTTTGCAGCACCGTTTCTTTAAAAAAAAATGTTCTGAGAAAATTCGGTTTCCCATGAAGGGAAATCAAATGCTACCGTCATTTTTGTTTTTGCAAGAAAGGTCAGTTTGCTCAAATGCTTCCCTTGATCAAATTAGCCTGCTCATAAATTAATGTTAAATTTGGTTAAAAAACTGTAACTTGGGAGTTAGGGCAATAAAGCCAAGTCCAACGGTCCTCTTTGGAGTCTTGTTTGCATAACCCCAGAGAATCTTCTCCCCTTTGGTTGGAAGAGATATTTTCTCCCAATGGCATGTCCTCCCCATGGCTGTATTTTTTCTATTTCTGTAAGTAAATGATGGAGGGGGGAAAACAACGAGGGGGGTGGGCTGTGCTTTATCTTTCTTTCACAGAACCTTTATAACTTCCATATATGTTTAATTGCCTTTTTGTTCTGAATGCAATTATATCTCCTTAATTATTTTGATTTATTTCCATCTCTTTGCGATATTTATAACTGAACTTTTGACTGGACATTCTGAATGTAAATGTCCAGCCAACAGCAAAACAGTCACTATCGAAAACCAAACTTTTCATGCTTTCA